>WWET01002895.1:200597-215539 GCA_011038615.1 Limnodynastes dumerilii | reverse complement strand
AGTGGAGGCTGGAAATACCTTTTCAGGACCGGCAGGACTACAGCTTGCACTATACCGCTGGGGTACAGTAGATGCTCCTCCCACTCTTGCACAGGGATGTCTGTGCAGTGCAACATGCCATTAAGCAGACTGACGCTGACGTGATCTTCACATCTGCGCTTACTGCACAGAAGGCACGCCGCGGAGGAGCCAAGAAGGACACTGTCACAGGTAACAGCATGATTTTGGCAAAAGTCTGAAAAAATGAAGGGGCAGATTACCTAAATAAGACATAATGGGCACAGGAGGAGGGGGCAGATAACAACCTGGACATTTACAGAGGGGGCATAAAAACATAATGGGCACAGGAGGAGGGGGCAAAAGACAAACATTCCCAGACATTTAAGTCATATAATGTTCTAAAGTTTTGGTTACATTTTTATTCCTGTGAATGGGTGGGTAGGGGCCCCTGTGCAGTGCTTTGCCCAGGGCCTACAATTCTGTTAAGACGGCCCTGTCCGTGTCACATATGGAAAGTAAAAGTTCCCCTTTGGAAGGGGTGTTGACTTAGCAATATAAAGATCCCATCTCAGCTTTTCCTAATGTTCATATTAACCCGGCAGCGAGAAGGAGATGGTTTGTCTATCATGGAGTTTATTGGGGATCTGTCTCCTAAAATGTGAGTTCATTTTACTTAACAGGTTTATTGCAATCTGCACCTTTATATTCCTATCAAATATGTAATGTATCAGTCTCTCCAGCCAGGAATGATACAGAAATGTCTTAGGTTTTAAAGTGGTGACACAACTAATGAATCAAAAAAGGGAATATGGATCAGAGAGAGCCAGATAGGAAATGCCAATATATATATATATATATATATATATATATATATATATATATATATATAAACAGACCCTGCAACATTACTCATTCCTTTAGGTACAATTGAATCCACTCCTGAGCTTCCGGCTGTCACTCACCTGGTTTAATTGAATTATCTGATATTTAAAAAAATTATTGTCTCTTCCACAAAGGGGGTTACCATAGTAACTAACAGTTGTAAACTGAGAAGCAGAGTATTTTGTACCTAATGGAATGGGTCATGCTGAAGGGTACGTATATATATTGGCATACAGGTAGAAACCATTCAAAATAAAGCAGAATAAGGAACCAGACGAGGGATGTGTTGCTGGGGCTATCACAGTTTATCAGAAAATATGAGTATTCTCTCTTCTCATATACCAATTCCCAGGGAAGATGTTGTCCACAGGGACCTCCAGGGAGCTTGAACAAGGGACATCCAGGCAAGTAAGATGAAATAGTCACTGGAGGGATCCGGTGCCGATGCTGGCAGGGAATCAGCTTAGCGTTGTAGCAGACCTGGAAACTTCCCAATGCTTTTCGGGCTATGCAGTCCAGGGGCCAGAGTTACTAAGCTGCAGGTTTGGAAAAGTGGAGATGTTGCCTATAGCAACCAATCAGATTCTAACTCTCACTTTCCTATTACATACTATAGAATGTCATCTGGAATCTGATTGGTTGCTATGGGAAACATCTTCATTTTTCCAAACCTGCAGCTTAATAAATCTGGCCCCAGGTATTAGGCACCAGATCGTTATGTTGACCGCAGCTCCTCTTTACTCCAACTAATTCCCCATATTTGCCAAGCATCTAAACTGACTATGAAAACAGAGAGCGCCTCGAGGCGCTAACCGAACACCCTCCACTGTTATATAACAGCCGTCCCATGCTAAAGTGAACAGAGCTGATGGGGTCGGAGAGATTAGCTTGTGTTTTATAGTCTTATAGAACTCTAGAATTCATAATATGTTGTATCTAAATGTTGTTTTCCCTGCATGTATTAAGTGTAGTATCCAATCTTGATGTCTATGGTCACTATAGAACCCTCCTTCTCCTTCATTTCAAATAATTCTTCACATTATTAAAATATTTATTCCATGCAATCTTTTCTTCTAAGGACGAACTATATTTAATAGAGTTTTGAGATCTTATATCACCAAACTTTATAGATTCAACAAAGATTGTCCGCTATTCATTGACTGTACAATTCTTTCAAATAGTTGGATGAATGAGTAGAAGGTCGATAAGGTTAGGTGAGATCGAGCCACAACATTAGTAACAAAGTCATCCATGGGAAATCCTAGACGTTTGAGCATTAGTGGTTAAATTACAACTTTCCATATTTGCTGGTTATGTGGTAGAGAATTTTACAACACATCTGAGTTGAGTTACTGAAGAGTCCCAATCCTGCAGAGAATGTAAAAGTACAGAACACAGAGACATCACGTAGTGTGTGAAACTCTGCATGTTCGTCCACACCAGCTTCCCTGTTGCATTGCAAAGGTTTGGTGTTTATGAGCCCTCTAGAACTCAACAAGCAAGCTCCTTATTGCTTTCATCACATCAATCTATGGTCTGTGGTGCAGTGGGTGAACCCAGTTTGTGGCTCAGTGGGCCTGATCCAGATCACAGCGCTGAGGTCATGAGTTCGGTTCCCGGAGTAGGCCATATCTGAGTGGAGTGTGTATGTGCTCCCTGTGTCTGTTTCGGTTTTCTTCGGGTGCTCCAGTTTCCTCCCACGCTACAAAAACATGCTACCAGCATGTAGAATATATTATTGGCTGCTGAATAAATTAACCCTAATATTTGTGTTATATATGTGTGTGTGTTGAGAACCTTAGAATGTAGCTCCAATGGGGCAGGGACTGATATGAATGTCTAATGTTCTCTGTAATCTAATAGCGCTATATAAACACCTGTTAATAAATAAATATCAGTGATGTAACCAGGGTTGATGGAGCCCAGGACAAATGCAAAAAAATTGTCTCCCACTCCTTACTATACTGTTTAAAAAAATAATAAATGCAAATTATGGTGCCACCTTGCCCATTGGCACCTAAGGCACGTGCCCTATAAAACTCACCCTGGCATTTAACTGCAGTTGCCACACTCTTGACCATTCCTCTAGTGACATCACTGAGACACAGGTGAAATTCATAGAAATCCCACATTCTTCAAGATTTAAGTTATCAGAAACGAGTCCTGTGGTTGTCCTTCTACTACTGTACCTTCTCTCTCATCTGCTGCACCCACCGGATCCTTCCGCAGCTCAGTATCCTGCCCCCATCCTCCTATACACAGATCTTCTCTACCTAACATACTGTTTGTTTATCTCCTGTAATATCCTACAAGTGTATTCTATGTACCTGCTTCCTGTTGTTCACCTTCTACTACTGCACCTTCTTCCTCATCTGCTGCACCCACAAGCTGCTCTCCAGCTCAGTGTCCTGTCTCCATCCTCCTATACACAGACCTGCTATACCTCACTTACTACTTATTATCTCCCTCACCCTCTTGTACTACACTTCCAGCATATTATATATACCTGATTCTTGGTGTTCTCCTACTACTGCACCTTCTGTCTCATCTGCTGCACCCACAGTCTGCTTCTCCATTTCCATCAGATGCATAGAACTTCTGTATCTCACATACTGTTTGTTTATCCTCTTTCCTCTCTTGTAATAACCTACCAGCTTTATCCTATGCATCTGATTCCTCGGGCCAGATATACTAAGCTGTGGGAAAGGAATAGTGAAGATGTTGCCCATTACAACCAATCATATGCTAGCTCTCACTTTGCTATTACATACTAAAAAATGTCAGCTGGAATCTGATTGGTTGCTATGGGAAACGTCTCCATCATTTTTCCTTTCCCACAGCGTAGTAAATATGGTCCCTGGTGTTCTCCCTCTGCTACTGCACCTTCTGCCTCATCTGCTGCAACCACAGGCTACTTTACTACTGGCTCAGATTCCTGTAAATAAAAAAATATGGAGTCATTCAAGCAAAGGAGACATCACTAGCCCTGCCCTTATATACGAGTCAACCAATCGAAACAAGGTGCTATGCAAAGCAGGTTTAGCAAGCTATCAATCAAACATTGCCTGCTAACAGAAGCTCCTCCCTGCTAACATGGTAGCCTGTGCCAGAGAGGTGTGTCGGTAACATTATGCCCTCCTTATTTCATTATTCAGTTCAGTAATTTACAAGCACTTGAATTACTTTATCAGGTATACTATGTGAAGGGTTCTGCGGAGAGAGAAGACATGTTGTTGGCGCACAGGGCGGTAATATCATCCTGCGAGTGGATCAGGCTGGAATCATGGGAGACATCACATGGCTGAAATCTGGAAACCATTTTGCCACCACAAAGCCGGGAGGACACATCCGTATTCGGGATCATCGGTACAACGGGAAACTGTTTGCCTTGGTAGATGGATCCTTAAAAATAACAGAATTGGTCGGGGAAGATCAAGGGGTTTACATAGCAAGTACCGTGAGAAACGCGTCGGTGAAAGAAGAGCTGTGTGCGCAGGTGTATGACCTCATGGTATACGGTAAGAGATATTCAATATTCATCTATATAGAGGTCAACATACTGCAAATTCCCCAGTACTCTCAGCTCTGTGTGTTGGTGGCGGTCACTTGGATGCTTTCTGTACTGGATGGTTATCCCTGGGATACTCTCTGTATTGGGTGGTAAGCAGGATGATCTCTGTATTGGGTGGTAAGTAGGATGCTCTCTGTATTGGGCAGTAAGTAGGATACTCTCTGTATTGGGTAGTATGAAGGATGCTCTCTGTATTGGGTAGTATGAAGGATGCTCTCTGTATTGGGTAGTAAGTAGGATGCTCTCTGTATTGGGTAGTAAGTAGGATGATCTCTGTATTGGGTGGTAAGTAGGATGCTCTCTATATTGGGCAGTAAGTAGGATACACTCTGTATTGGGTAGTATGAAGGATGCTCTCTGTATTGGGTGGTACGCAGGATGATCTCTGTATTGGGTGGTAAGTAGGATGCTCTCTGTATTGGGTAGTATGAAGGATGCTCTCTGTATTGGGTGGTACACAGGATGATCTCTGTATTGGGTGGTACGCAGGATGATCTCTGTATTGGGTGGTACGCAGGATGATCTCTGTATTGGATAGTAAGTAGGATGCTCTCTGTATTGTGTGGAAAGCACAGGGCCGGCGCTACCATTAGGCGATCGCGTAGGGTGCTGGGCCCATGGAACGGCATAAGCGCTCCCCCCCTCCCCCATTTTCATGATACAGGTCTCTTGCTGGAAGTTATTGGAGGTGCGGATCATATACAGAGAGCACTGCAGCTGCTGCTCTCTTGGTATTTCCTTGCGTTGTCAGTGTGCCCCGCACCCCCTCCTCCTCCTCCCTCGTGAAAGTAACTGCAGCGTGATGCAGGCATGTGAGTGTGTGTGTATACTGTATGTATATATATGTGTGTGTGTGTGTGTGTTTATATATATATATATATATATATATGTGTGTGTGTATACACTATATATATATATACATATATGTGTGTGTGTGTGTATATACTATATATATATATATATATATATGTGTGTGTGTGTGTGTGTGTATACTATATATATATATATATATATATATATATATATATATATCCATCCAATCTCTCCCCTTGTATGTATCCAGTCTTCCAATATTTTCCCCCATGTGTGTCTCCAGCCCCCCAGTATTCCCATTATGTCCCTCCAGCCCCCCAGTATCCCCATCATGTGCCTCCAGACCCCCAGTAATACTCTCATAGTACTCACCGTCCAGGACGCAGGACCTTCCTCCTCCCCGCAACACTGCTCCCATCACGTGGTGTCCGCCCGACATCTTATGAGGAGCGAGCAGCGAGGAGCAGAAGACTGAAGAGGAGACTGAAGAAAAGACAGTCAGGCGGGAGAAGATCTAGTCAGGTAAGGAAACTGAGGTTTTGGAAGGGGCATGGAGGAGCGTGTGGGTGCAGTGCTGCGGGGAAGGGGGGGGGGAGAGACAGGCCAAACTTCGCCTAGGGTGCCCAGAGACCTAGCACCGGCCCTGGGTAAGCAAGAGGATCTCTGTATTGTGTGGTAAGTAGGATACTCTCTGTATTGGTTGGTAAGTAGGATGCTCTCTGTATTGGGTGGTAAGTAGGATGATCTCTGTATTGGGTGATAAGTAGGATGATCTCTGTATTAGGTGGTAAGTAGGATGCACTCTGTATTGGGTGGTAAGTAGGATGATCTCTGTATTGGGTGATAAGTATGATGATCTCTGTATTAGGTGGTAAGTAGGATACTGTTTCGGGTGACAGTCATTGGGATGCTCTAGATAATGGTCGTCAGGACGCTCTCTGTATTGGACGGTGGTAAGTGGTATGCTCTCTGTATTGAGTATTAGTGACCGGGAGGCTCTCTATATTAGGTGGTTCTCAATAAGATATTGTCATGATTGGGTAGTTGTCATGACAATGCTCTCTCTATGGGGGGGGTGGTTAAAATGCTGTAATGGGTTGTACTCTCGATGTTATATAGAGGTCATTATAAATCTCTATGTATTACAGAGGTCACAGGAATTCTAGTAAAATACTAATCAGTAGATAAAATTGTAAAAAGTGGTGATGGGGCACTAAAAGAAAATCTAAATAAAAGCCAGAAGAGGAAGTGAATAAGAGAAACCAATTATTTGGACTAAGAACCAATAAAATAAGGTATTAAAATAAGATATAATAAAACAGATAAAATACAAGCTTCCTTCCAAACAATTAATTGCAGCAAAAAGACAGTAGATGGCAGTAGTGCGCCAATAATTAGAAGTTCAAAGGGTTCAATGAGTACAAAGTATCTTGCCGAGAAGGCTTAAATTCAATAAATAAATATAGGATAAAATTTCAATAAATAGGAAGAAGAAGTCACTAAGGATGTGCAGATCCTCAAGATGTAATGTTCATAGAATGATGATCTTCACAGATATAATTATTTTCTTTCCAAAACCAAAGTTATAAATCTTCATACGATGACAGGTGCAGAGATATCATCAAAGGTAGTCTATCCCCACCCGTAGTGAATCCTTATCGAGGAGGGGTTAAACCCCAACCTCCCCCAAAGGGGCAGGGAAGAGATCAAATCAGAAGAAAAAACGGAGGATCAGTATCAAAAATGTATTAATCAAACTAAGGTTAAAAAGGACAAAAATCACACACAGACAATAAGGCAAGCAGTGATAAGGACGTGTACCTGGAACAACAATACAAGAGGACCGGACTGCTAGAGATGTAAGTACCCGGGATCAAGCAGCTACGGAACCTGAGGACACGATCATGCAAATCGCCTGCTCTAGCAACCTCCGCCGACGCGTTTCAAATCACCAGGATTTTTTTTCAAGGCATGCCTTATTGTCTGTGTGTGATTTTTGTACTTTTTATCCTTTTAACCTTAGTTTGATTAATACATTTTTGATACTGATCCTCCGTTTTTTCTTCTGATTTGATCTCTTCCCTGCCCCTTTGGGGGAGGTTGGGGTTTAACCCCTCCTCGATAAGGATTCACTACGGGTGGGGATAGACTACCTTTGATGATATCTCTGCACCTGTCATCGTATGAAGATTTATAACTTTGGTTTTGGAAAGAAAATAATTATATCTGTGAAGATCATCATTCTATGAACATTACATCTTGAGGATCTGCACATCCTTAGAGACCCTATGTGACTTCTTCTTCCTATTTATTGAAATTTTATCCTATATTTATTTATTAATTTAATTTAAGACTTCTCGGCAAGATACTTTGTACTCATTGAACCCATTGAACTTCTAATTATTGGAGCACTGCTGCCATCTACTGTCTTTTTTCTGCAATTAATTGTTTGAAAGGAAGCTTGTATTTTATCTGTTTTATTATATCTTATTTTAATACCTTATTTTATTGGTTCTTAGTCCAAATAATTGATTTCTCTTAATTACTTCCTCTTCTGGCTTTTATTTAGCGCCCCATCACCATTTTTTACTATTTTATCTTTGTATATAGGGTTTTGTGGTACCCTTGGTGATATAGGGCTGCTGTTAGTTATAAGCCCACGCACCTTCTTCCCCCTTTTGACTATACTAATCAGTAGATGTTGTATTGAGTGCAGCTCTTTGACATAGAACTTTTTCTTGTATTTAATTGGCCATATACTGATAGGACATCACAAATAATGGTGTATGAATCCCAATCCCACCTACAATAGATCCCACCCACGCGGACCCACCTACAGATTTATTTCAGGCCCCTTTACATTTCTGTGGAGTAAGAAGCTAAGATATTATTAAAATATCTAATATGAAAATAATGTAAAAATATCTAATGAATGTATTGTGCAAATACAACATAAAAATAACAGTGGGCATGTATTGTGCAAATACAACATAAAAATAACAGTGGGCCACATGCAGCTGCATTTACACAATCTATGTAAGGAAAAGATACGTAGATAACGTAAAAAATGTACTATTCATGCGCAGTTGGAAAAAACGCTAAACACCGGACATATATGTCTGCATATGGCCCAGTGTTCCTATTATTATATTTCATCTTCCCATGCAGGATTGCTATTGGAGGATGACATCCACATCGAGTATGATGTCATCAGTAACCAGTCCTGTACAGTGACTTTCACCTGTACGTCCAATGCATCAGATGTGATTGTGACTTGGGGCATCTCCACTACCAGTGGCGTTAATGTGACAGGTCATGTCCTGAATGTATCCGACCCGGATCCAAACACTATCTACACCTGTACAGCGCAGAACCACATCGCTACCAGCTCCAAATCTGTCACCCCCTGGGAATACTGTAAAACAGGTGCGGCTGAAAAGTTGTCATATTAACTTTTGGCCACAAGATGGCACTAAATGATCTGAAAATGGAACATGTTATGAATACATTGCATTTGTGTCGGTTTTATTTTAATGGAATTTATAAATTTTTTAACAGGTGTTTATATAGCAGTATCAGATTATGCAGCGCTTTACAGAGAATATTTCACATTCACATCAGTCCCTGCCCCATTCTAAGGTCCCCAACCTAGACATACACATACACAGACAGACTAGGGATAATTTATTCAGCAGCCAACTACCCTATCAGCAGGTTTTTGGAGTGTGAGAGAAAACCGGAGCACCCAGAGGAAACCCACACAGACACGGGGAGAACACACAAACTCATGACCTCAGCGCTACTCACTGAGCCACTATGCTGCCCCATTTATTGTTAGCTCATGTTTACCACAAGCCATTAGCAACAGCAAACAGCTATAAAACATAAGGAGCCAGATTTAATAAACTGCGGGAAAGGAATAGTCAACCAATCAGATTCTAGCTGACATTTTCTAATATGTAATAGGAAAGTGAGAGCTAGAATCTGATTGGTTGTTATGGGCAACATCTCCACTTCCTTTCCAACAGCTAAGTAAATCTGATCCCTGGAGTACAATGCAAAGAATAAATGTCCACAGTAATAGGAAGATAAAGTTCATAATCTGGCGCTAGTAGAATCTCCCATCCATATTGTTTCAATCAGGTGTTAGAAATTAACTTTATTTTAGATCAGGACCTGAGACTGATTTGGACGCAGATTTACAGCAAACAGTGACCCGATGAGCATTCGATACCAGATCCTACAGCGTCTTGCACCAAATAACTATCATGTTTCCCTGGATCTCATTGCAGGCAGAAAGCTGAGACCCAGAGATTATACCGCCATGAACGTAGCGAGGCTGGTGCTGGCTGTTTGTATATTGATCGCCATCTGCTGGGTGTTACGTCATCACATGCGGAGGGCGGTGACAGAGAGCGTGGCAGACAGTGGATGAAGATTCGCCATGTGTAACGTCTGGACTAACAATATAATCTGATCAGGACATTTACATAGAAACATAGAAAGTGATGGCAGATAAGAGCCACACGGCCCATCCACGGTCTGCCCAGGTGTTTACTTAAACTATACAGACCTTAGATCTTATTTACCCTCAATTTAATTTGAGATTTAGGATATCCTTATATTTATCCAAAGCATGTTTACACTGTTCTACTGTGTTACCTCTACCCCCTCAGATGGGAGGTTATTCCACTTATCTATCAACGTTTTAGTGAAGTCATTTTTCTGCACTTTTCCTCTGAACTAATCACGCTCCAGTATATACACATGTCCTCATTTTAGATTACATCTCTGCTTTGAATAATGCTCCCTCCTGTGCCTGGTTACACCCCTTGATATATGGGAGAGCCGCTTTCATATCCCCCTGACCCATCTCTGCTCCAAGCTTTACATGTTTAGTCCCTCTAGTCTTTCTAGCTCCTCTCTGCTCCAAGCTATCCATGTTTACTTCTTTAGTCTTTATTGGTGTGTTTCCTCTCCTGAAACACAGAACCTGCAAGGATTTCTGGGAACTATAATTATTAGATTCACATTTTCTAACGATACATAACGAGCATTTCATCAGGGTGAGATGGAAATACAACTAAATTAAATCATCCACGACCACTGGTCAGATCTATTGGAAAACAGATGTCTTCACATGCCATGTGTAATAACTGTCTTTCATCTCAATATTTAGAATCATTATGTAAAGCAGTATAGAACATGTGGCTCTCAAATACTTTCTAAGTTGATGGCAGATATGTTTTTTTCAACTTGTAACACTTGTGGAAGATGCTCCTGGTCTGGAACTCTATATATTTCATCAAATGAGTTGTTTGATTTTTTCCCCCATGGTAAAGTTACGTTGAGTGCTATAGAAAACTGTGATAATAACAGGTGACAATAAAGTCGTCACTGACAGTGTTTCAGCATCTTTACTTCCTGTTAACACAACATTGCAATGGTTATATCATTTAGAAACTGAAAGAGCTCTTTGCTTCATTACACAATTTATTTTTTATATCCACACCACAAAAAAATGCTGATTCAGGACTGGATTCACAGTACCTGACGTATTGCATATACATCCAGAGTTTACCGATATTTGATACTGCGCATGCATAGTATCTTTTTTTATGTAATCTATGTATATTTTCGTTACGTAGATTGCGTATATGCGGTCTTAAAGACCGCATATACGTAATTTACATAAGGTTACGCAAGTTTAACAGGTGTGAAAGAATGTTCCATCTTGGCGATACTGGTGCCAAAACTAGGAAGAAGCCGAATGAGAACATCACCATAAGCTGGTTGAGCATGAGAGCCCATTAAGAATATATTTTATAGGCATTTCCCTTCATTTTAGTCCCAACAGAAGATTTGGCTATGTACTGTCACTATCCGCGGCAGACACCGCTTCACTTACCCAGTCAGGGGGCATCTGGCGGCTGCTGTTCCGGTCCGTCGCCGCTGTCCTCCGGGCTTGCGTCAGGTTGCTCCAGCGGCGGTGTCTCCGGTGGTCCTCCGGCGTCCTCGTGGCTGCTGGGCGCCACCATCTTCTGATTCAGCACGTGACTCCCCTCGGCCAATCCAGAAGCAGGCCAGGGGAGCACGTGTTAGGAAGTGAGAGCAGGGTATTTAAACCCCAGGCACTGATCCTTCATTGCCAGAACTTCTTAGTCACTCTAGGAGCCTGGTTCCTTCCACAGTCTGATTCTGAGTCCAGTCCACAGTCTACAGTCTGAGTCCAGTCTACAGTCTGAGTCCAGTCTACAGTCTGAGTCCAGTCCTCGGTATGAGTTCAGTCCTCGGTATGAGTCCAGTCCACAGTTGGAGTCCAGTCCACAGTTTGAGTCCAGTCCACAGTCTACAGTCTGAGTCCAGTCCACGGTATGAGTCCAGTCCACAGTCTGAGTCTCACTCCGGTCCAGCCTGAGACTCACTCCGGTCCAGCCTGCATTACCTACTCCAGTCCGGTCTGCAAAGTCCTACCCCAGCTCCAGGGACTAACCTGACCCAAATGGGTACTTATGCACCAACGTTATCTGAGGTCACCAAGCTTCATCTTCTGTACTCCGAGTCCACCCTCTCTCCAACCCGCATCTAACCCTGACTTGCTCAAGAACGCGATATGTACTGTCTGGCTCCCTTCCATTGTCATCAGGGCAAGGTCCCATTCCTAGACCTCCTCGGTATCTTGATTGTTTTTCAGACACAATTAAGTTTAATTATAACAATTGTTCCTTTGGATAATTATATGTTTGTTTCAATAAAATTATAATAATTCACTGAAAAAAATGATCATTTATGAAATAAAAGTGAAAAATGTAAATGGTTCACAAATAGAGAATGAGAGATTGGTGCAATCCCATGTGAATATGGGCATTTCAGAATGGGCAGAGTTTGGGCTCTTTGCAGCATAGTTATAAAGAAATTTTGATATAAAGTTTTCTAAAATTTGCTATAAAGATATTTTTGGTTCATCATAAATGCTTATCTTGAATTATGCAGAATAAAAGGAGCTATAATGGTCTTTATCTGCAAAATATGGACATTTCCAGGGATAAAAATTTATAAAAAAAATGGAACTGCAATGGGTGCGCCAGAGTGCAAACCACATAGAGGCCCTTCCCACTCCTACTAATCCCATGGTAGAAGCACAATAGTTACATCAATATAATTACTACAGATACACCCAGGGCTCTCAGGAAAATGAGCCCTAGCTGCTGGACCCCATTGCGGTCCTATCTTCTTAATGTAAAAAATACAGGAGCCTGGAAATGTTTGCCACAAAAATAGGTGTTTCATGGGTCCACTTCCACCTTATGATAAGAAGTGGTGCTACAAGTACTTTACGCCATGAACGTAAAGTCCTTCCGACCAAACCAAAGATCTGATTTATGGCACATGTATTACAGTTGGTATTACAATTTATAGTACAGATGGGAATTCAGTCATCCGAAAGATCCTGACGGTCAATCTGCCACCATTTTAAATGAAGATGGGTCAGAAAATATTAGACTAGGGTTCCGTGCTCAGAACTCAGGGAAAGGGGCAGGGGTTTCACAACTTCTCACACAGGTGTATGGATTCAACAAGAGGCCAATATCACAGTGTGACTGTATCCTAGGGTATGCTTCAAAACATCAAAATGCCAGAGGAGGCGTGTCTTGTGATCAGCCAAGGAGGTGTGTCTTGTATCAGCCAGCGGAGGTGTGTCTTTTACTAGCCAGAGGAGGCGTGTCTTGTGATCAGCCAAAGAAGGCAGGTCTTGTCTCAGCCTGAGCAGGCGTGTCTTGTGTCTCAGCATGAGGAGGTGTGTCTTATGCTCAATCAGAGGAGGCGTGTCTTGTATCAGCCAGAAGAGGTATGTCTTGTGCTCAACCAGAGGAGGCGTGTTTTGTGCTTAGTCAGAGGAGGCGTGTCTTATACCATCCAGAGGAGGCAAGTCTTATTCCATCCAGAGGAGGCGTGTTTTGTGCTTAGTCAGAGGAGGTGTGTCTTATACCAGCCAGAGGAGGCGTGTCTTATACCATCCAGAGGAGGCGTGTTTTGTGCTCAGTCAGAGGAGGTGTGTCTTATACCAGCCAGAGGAGGCTTTTTTGCAATCTCTTTATTTATAATCTCTAAATTGTTTATTTTATGATAAGTATAACAGCATAATTTACCAGCAAGTCAGCAATCAGTATATTTAACACTGTGTTTTTTTTTTCATTTCTAAGCTGTACTGGTTTCCTGTGTGACATATTCAATCTCGAGATCATACACAGAGGGAGGTGATTCATGAATCACATAACAGGGAGGATGACCACAATTGAAGATCCTTTCCGGTTTCACTTCACATAAAGGGACACCAATCTGTATGTCAGCAGTGTAGACACCAAGAGATGGGATGATGGGAATGTTGAGCTACCTTATCTATATAATAATCTTCATGCTGCATCATGGTACGTACATATTCTGTCTTCTTCTATCTATAGGAGATTATACTCCAATCCCTGTTCTCTGGGAGCGGTGATGATTTAGAGTCTTAGATTAATAAATTAATCTAGAGAAGGTGCTGGAACGGTATGGGGAACTTTGCACAGAACCCAGACACAGTGCCCCAGCACTCCTGCCATTAACCAACTTATCCTATACCAATCTATCTGTAAAAGAAAACATTGAGAGATTCGTTACAGACATTTGAAAATATATGATCAGCCACCAGCCACTTACAATACAAAATTATCTCTTAAAAGAAGAAAATAAAGAACTTGATCTAAATTGATATACACCCAACAGCATAATACATTTTTGGTCATGCAAATGCCCAAGAAAAAAGTGCCTAATTTCAGAGGGTTAGACTTGAACGTCACAGCTTTGACTTTCTGTGGTTGAAGGGACATTAGCTCGCTCTCTCTGATGTCTCCAGGGCTGCAATCACTCTCTGGAATAACCTTCCTCACCCATTAAGACTATCCTCTGTCCAAACTTTCAAACTCACCTTTTCAGACAAGCTTATCAAATTCTTCAACCTTCTTAAGCTTTATTTACTATATTAAAAACCACTTTGATTTTGCCTTTCTATTAAATTAACACAAAACCTGCACATTCTCTTTCTATTCTAAAATCCCCTCATCTCTGTTACTAACACTGCTGTGTGACTGATCACACACAGCACTGAGCACTTTTACCATACAAACTAGCCGGTCATTGTGTGCTATATAGCACTTGCCCTAATGTATCAAACCCATTGTCCTAATAGAGAGTAAGTTTGTGAGCAGGGCCCTCTTAACCACCCAAAGAAGCAATTTGAAAGCGCTGATATATGGTTAAAGAAAAATGGTTATGAGAAAATGGTTATGAAAAAAATAAATAAAAAAATTATACAAACTTATGTAAATGTAGAATTAATCACTTGTAATGGTTGTAATTCAATAAACATCAATGCATTTAACCAGTAAAAATATAATCAAATCAAAATAAATAAACCACATAAAAAAGTATATTATATACACACACACACACATATATATATATGTGTGTGTATATATATGTGTATGAGTGTATATATATGTGTATGTGTGTGATATATATATTATATATGTGTGTGTGTATATATATGTGTGTGTGTGTGAGTGTGTGTATATATATGTGTGTGTGTGTGTGTGTGTGTGTATATATATGTGTGTGTGTGTGTGTGTATATATAT
>WWET01002895.1:188553-200568 GCA_011038615.1 Limnodynastes dumerilii | reverse complement strand
GGGCTGGATCCAGACCTTGTTAAGTGCATGAACTTAGTTACTCCTGGGCTAAACCAAGTTGATTTCAGGGGAGTCATATTTCATCTGTTGCAAACAGTATTAGTGTTGAGAGCTGATGTTTCATATAACAAATCTAAATAACAGTGTGATAGTAAAACTGGTCAGTATCTGTGTGCAGTAAGCAATTTAAAGATATATCCCTGTATGCAAAGAAAACTATTAACTTGGCTCCCCCTAAAATCAACATGGTTTAGCCCTTGAGTAACAAAGTTCATGCACTTAACAAGGTCTGGATCCAGCCCAATATGCAGTAAAACAGCTAATCTTTATCCACAGGGGGTGGGGCAGCACAATCCTGAGGGGTATATGGTGCAGTGTAAAGGAGATTTGAGAAGAAAAGGACAGGAACTGCGCCTAGATTTAGCTAGATGTCAAACAATAATGTCTCTTTTTATGTATAGCAATGATGTTGCAATATACAGTAGGGATGCTGCTTGCAATATACAGCAAAAATGTCTCTATTACTGAAGTAATGTGCAGCAAAGATGATGTTGCAGTATACAGCAATAATGTTGCTTGCAGTGTTTCATTTAAAATGCATATAAGCAGGAAACAAAAGAAAAAATAGCCATCATGGTGCAGTAAGTTTTAAAACATAATTTTTACTTTCAATAACTTTAAAATGGCATGCGTACCACAAAGTAGTTAAAAATGAGCAGTGTTATCTTATCTGTACTCCGGGGACCATCCGCCCTTCACTCTAATCCACTTAGAGTATCTGGTTTCGGATGTGAAGTCCTCCGGTATCAGCAAGGTGCAAATTGGTTAGTAGACCCTACGCGTTTCGTCTGGGCACCTCAGCCCTTTGTGACTTCCTCAGGGAAACTATTTGATCCCTCCATATGAATATTTTGATAAATCCTGCGGACTGTGACTTAATCTCAAACTGGAGCGATTTATCTAAATATTCATATGGAGTCTTCGATGCTATGTTTTATATATGATATTATCCGTAACAATTGATTACACTTAATATAGGTGCATTCATTTTTATATATATACCATACCTTTTTATGTGGTTTATTTATTTTGATTTGAATAAATCATAATCTTTAACCATATATCAGCGCTGGCAAATTGCTTCTTTGTTTCTAGTCTGTTTTTCCTCTTACTCAAGCATTCTGTTTATTATTATCCATTATTTATACTGATTGTTAGAATGGTTAAGTGCTATGTAGTCTTCTGCCACAATATAAAAACCTATTAATTAATAAATAAATTATAAATATACACGGTCACAAGCACACACACATATATTATAGAAGGTTTACCAAAAATGGTAATAAAAGTTGGCATTAAAAGTGGCATATTATTAAGTGCGCAGTGTAAAATGAATAAATATGATCATTTATGATATGCATAAAAATTAAGTATTAATAATGTGCCCTGCTAATGTGCCCTGCCCTGCTAATGCCCCCCCCCCCCCAAAAAAAGTATGCGCAATTTCAGCTGTTCACACAGCTCTGACTTTGATCGAAGGGACATTACAGGGAGGGAGTAGAGTATGAGTGTGATCAAAGGGACATTGCAGGGAGGGTGTAGAGTATGAGTGTGATCAAAGGGACATTGCAGGGAGGGAGTAGAGTATGAGTGTGATCGAAGGGACATTGCAGGGAGGGAGTAGAGTATGAGTGTGATGGAAGGGAATTTACAGGGAGGGAGTAGAATATGAGTGTGATGGAAGGGACATTACAGGGAGGGAGTAGAGTATGAGTGTGTTCCCGAAAATGAGGCCAATCAAGACAAGAACATTTGTGGAAATAGGCAAAATTTCTGCATTGCTTGGACGACCGTTTGACCTTAAGAACGCTTCACTAAACATATGAACATGTTGTTTATGGTTTGTGCTACCAGTCCAGGAAATTTAGGGGACGTGTTTCTATTTTAAAAAATGTTTTCTAATTTTATTTTTTACATTCTTTTTTTTGCTTTATTTTTTTTTCCAATCTGATAACAAGACATATAAATATTGGGAACAGAGGAATATAATGAAAGTGGAAAAGGCGGCAAAACATAAATCCGTACATTATATATGAGCAGCCTGACTCTAACCCTCCCTTCCCCGCAGCCTGACCCTAAGACTCTCTTCCCCACAGCCTGACCCTAAGACTCCCTTCCCTGCAGCCTAACCCTAAGACTCCCTTCCCCGCAGCCTGACCCTAAGACTCTCTTCCCCACAGCCTAACTCTAACCCTCCCTTCCCCGCAGTCTGACCTTAAGACTCCCTTCCCCGCAGCCTGACCCTAAGGCTCTCTTCCCCACAGCCTGACCCTTATGCTGGGTACACACTACACTTTTTTCCAACGATAATCGTTCCAATCAAACGATTACACAATGCGATATTGTTGAAGTTTTAGGCATGCACCAACCAACGATATCATGTGAATCGGTCCTGTAATCGTTTTAACAGATTTTATAGACAGCTTAATTTGCATCGGCAGAAAAATTGTGGAAGCCAGTCGTTAAAAATCGTTAAAGAGATTGGATCATTAGAGACAAAGTGTAGTGTGTGCCCAGCTAAAAACTCCCCTCCCCACAGCCTGACCCTAAGACTCCCTTCCCCACAGCATAACACTAAGACTCTCTTCCCTGCAGCATGACCCTAGTACTCACTTCTGGTCCGGTGCAGCGGGTTTGGTGTACTTACCCATTCATTCATAAAAATCCACAGTAGTAGTATTTTCAAAATAGCAGAAGCCGACAATGAGCTTTTAGCTGACTGTATTTCTAAAATACTATTTTTGGACCGGAGACTGTTTGTGTATAAATATATATATATATATATATATACACACACAAATATATAACACAAATTGTAGGAACGTAGCACTCCAATATTGCATACATAATTATAAGGCTAATAAATTGCTAAGTGTAAAATGAATAAATAGGATAAAAATCTAATATTCATAATATGCAGTAAAGTCAATTACTATGTTACATAAATGATTAAGACCATCCAGTGATTAGATCATAAATATCAGTGCAGTGGGCAGCGACACTCTAATACCCACACAATCCTGGGTAAATTATAAACCGACACCAATCAATCACAATGATCCGTAACACAATATTAGAACCCGGGTATCCATCTCCTGTGGCGTCTGACCATTTTCACTATTATGAGTAGTTGATTGTTAATAAAAGAATTTTATTTCCAACCGATGCTATATGCATTTTTCTCTATTTCCCACTCTTTCTTATATAACAATAGAAGAAATAAACGAGAAAGACATAAAACCAGCATTTGTCAGCTAATTGGATACATTTTAAAATTAGGACTTTGGTATTTATTATTTATCTAGTGGTTGGACAATAAATTAATGAAATAAACTTTTGTGTATTGCTACTTTTTTTTAATTTTTTTTTTTATAATTTATATATCCTAATAATGTAAAGCTTATTTACATTTGATGGAAGATTTATTTCTTACAGTAGGTTTTTGTTCTGGGGATATCAGTCCATGAAAAAAGTGTGAAACAGAGGTTTTGAATGCTCGTGGAATTGTTTCAGAATGTAGGAAAAATTAAAAAGAATTTAGTTTATATAAAGTATTAAAGTACCGGTAAATATGTCTGACATTATCTTGTCCAAATTTTCCAACAAAAAATTGTATTCATTGTACAACCAATGCTTTTCACACATTTTTATCAGTATATATATATATGGTAATAGGAAATGTGTGATTTTAAAAAAATCTTTATTAAGCTTTTTTCTATTGATCAATCATTCTGGGGTGGACTCTTTATGGTAACCCTTTATGTATATGTCTGAGATTAAATAGATAGACGGATAGGGGGTGTGGAGTCTATGATTGATCAATAAAACAAAAAGCTTAATAAAGCATGACGAAAAAAAATAGGTGGTGCCTATGGTGCAGTATTTCTTATTAATTGATTTAAAGTGCAAATGCTGAAACCTTTGTGAAA
The DNA here is from genome assembly GCA_011038615.1 of Limnodynastes dumerilii. NCBI lineage: Eukaryota > Metazoa > Chordata > Amphibia > Anura > Limnodynastidae > Limnodynastes > Limnodynastes dumerilii. Next base: position 196,579 of record WWET01002895.1, on the reverse strand, counting down.
GTCTCCAATAGTGGGTATAAAAGCGTACCATAAAATAGGAATAATCAAAGTATCACATAGAAACATATCTTTGTTCTTACTATCAACTCCCCATCAATATGGGAGCCCAGTGTAGAAAACACACACAGGAAAGCAATAGTTTAGTATTTAAACACGGATTTATTTCAATAATGTAAAAAAAAATTATCAAATAGAATAAAAACCAAGCTTATCTGGCTATCTCTCAATAGTTAGCCACAAAAGTTTCCAACGTGTTTCTCCCAGGGATTAACCATGGGATTTCATCAGGGAGTTATCATTATATATATATATATATACAGTCTGTATGGTATGGAGGTCACTATAATGCAGTCTGTGTTGTATAGCGATGACTAGGACGCGGTAGGAATTATATAGCTGTGACTAGGACAATGGGCCTGATCCAGACCTATGCGCAGCGTATCGGCATGCACTCCCCCCCCCGACACTTCCCCCTGTGAAAGCGTATTTTCCCTCGCTGACGCCGGCTGAAGGCTACCCTAACTTCTGCCGGTCTAAGCAAGGGAAAATACGCTCACACAGGAGCATCTTACCTAAAACCCCTCCCTCCCTCATTAAACTACCTCCCCCAGCCCACCTACACTAACATGTGCATAGTAACGGCCGTATCAGCCGTTACTACGGTGATACTACGGACGCCCGATCCTAGATCGGGTGTTTCCGTAGTAACGCTGGCCAACATCTGGCCGGCGCATGAGCAGATCGACTTTTCAGCAGATCTTACACTTACGCCCGGCGTATTACCGCCAGGCAACGTAGTTCTGGATCAGACCCAATGGCTGTATATTATATATCAGCAGCAGAGACCTACATTACTGGGGCCCTGAAGCTTGAACATTTATGGGGGCCGTTTCACAACCAGCCACAATAGGGCAACATTCAGTAAGGTCCAAAGGGCCAAATGGTGGAGATCGGGGTGGTGTGGTGAGTCCTTGAAAATGGACCATACATTGATCTCCTTCCCACCAGCAATGAGGTCTGGGTAGCCACTATTATCTTCTTCAACGCACACACTGACAGCAGCCTCTGTTCTGCCCCCGGCCGGATCATAAGAGCCATCTTCTGGTCATAGCTGTAGATAGAGCGTTTCCCAGCCAGCACTTATCGAGTGCCCAGAAACCCCCCCTCCCTGCATAGAGCTTATGATTAATTCACTAAAATAACCTTAATTTAATAACAGACTTCAAATTCATTCCGGGGCCCTCTGGGATTAGGGGCCCTGAATCTTAAGCTTCATTTGTTTCATAGCAGATCCGCAACTAACTAACATGTGTTAAATGTTAAATTGTGAAACAGGAGGGTACAAACAGATTGCAGAGGATCACCGATCAGCCTATCAGCGGCCCTGTACATAATACAATGTGCAGTATAAAAAATTGACGGGACTTACCTTATAGAATTATTTCCCTGGACTTACATGTACAATAAGATGTCCAATGTATGCAAGGGCTACAAGCGATGGGATAACTGATAAAAAATTTGGATTTATATTATATTCAAGGAAAATAAAATATTTGAAATAATTAAGGACCATATTCACACTCAAGGAAGCTCAGAATCTCTGTACGTATTGTTACGATCAAATAAACTGCGCATGTCCAGAACACAAATATGGAAACCCTGGCCGACTGATTCACATACACAGACGTCAGACTTGGGACTAATGCACACAATATGAGTCCCGCATGCGAGGTTAGAGTCACGAGGGGGCAAGACTCTTAATGCAAACAAGCTGCACACGGGCTACTAATGTACAGTATGGGCGTTCCTATGGAGTTAGGACTGATTCACAGGTAGGAGCGCCCTGCTATAAACTAACCTACGCACGGGAAAAGATAGGGTCGCCCTCGACCACTTGTAGGTTAAAGAACCGTATTGTGTGCTGTGAGGCCATGCGTCTTCACTTACTACACAAAACACAACGCCTGATCCTCGTTTTGTAAAGTTAAGCCTCTTGCGCAGGTCCCCAAAAAGCAACGTCTGTGCAGACATTACGCTATGGAATGGAATTCCGTATGCTAGGAGATCTGTATGGGGGGGGAAGGGGAGGCACTTGTTTTCCGCATACCTAATCCCTACTAGACAGGCGGGGATTTACTTGCGGGGTGGCGATCATCAGCTCTGCAGGGATCTGCGTTCGGATTGGACACAGGTTTGTGCGGAGAAGTTAAGGGAGGGTTCTGGACATGTAAGGCTCCAGTACTCCGCAGGAGAGGGGGGACAGGGGGCGTGCCCTCCTTTCACCCGTGCAGACTCCAGATCTCTGTGCGCATGGAAAATGTTCACAGCTGATTTCGTTGTTACAGCTTGTAACACTTGTGTAAGGTGGCTGCTTGCAGAGTGTGGCATTGAGGTTTCTCTTTCTCTGTGGTGTGTGAAGCTCAGTACCAGGAATAGGACACTGGCTGGCCCTCTGTGATGCTGTGGGGGTTTTTTTTTTGGTCTAGGAGAGGTTTTGTCTGGCAGCTGTGTCTGCTTCCTGTCACGCCATTACATGCTGAGGTCACCCACTTCCTGTGCTCAGTGAGTGCCCTCCATACAGTATCAGCAATATAGAAAGTACATAATAAATAGAGGTAAGGAAAGTGCAAAAAGCACAGCTGATTCCTCGGTATTGTGACTCTCTCCCTCTCTCTGTAGTCTCCAGTAACTTCTTATTGCCCCTGAGTTCTGACTTCTCCAATGCCAGATCCCAGGGCCGGATTAAGGTCTGTGGGGGCCCCTGCTTCACATTAACACAGCAAATGTATGTAGGAATATACACATGCACACATAAAATGGTAGTCAGAGAGGGCACTTTATGTTAATGTCTATGAAAATCACCATTCCTCAACCACTTTTAAGTACTGTATAATAAACTTACCTTTGCTGCCTCTCCTCCTCCTCCTACATGAAGTCTTTGCCCCCACCTCAGCCTGAGCAAATTTCTGCAGATTTTTGTAACTAATTCTCTGATTTTTATTTTAAAGATAGAAATGTGATGCCCGGGTGGTAAGGGCTACAGGTTTTTATTAATTTGATGGTATTAGTGGATTGCAGAGAGGTGTGAGCAATGAAAGAAAACTCAGAAACTTTTTGAACCAGTGTTTAGTGAAATAAATTTAGTTTTAATAAATATCTAATAAAAATCTTTACTTATTAATTTTAAAAAAGGATGAGCAGAAAACTTATTCCGAATTGTCGAACAGAGCATAAATGACAATTTCAATTCAACAAACTTCACAAATGTAATTCATACAATACTTTCAAAATCTTGCAAGTAAATTAGTTACAATCAATAGTTGCAATATTCAAAAAATATAACTCATGTAATGCTTCTAAATTATGACATATAAGCTAGGTATAAACATTAGAAACACTCTTTATAAATGCAATGCCTGTTGTAGATTAGTTCAGTTCAGCTTTTAGTAACTCATGTAAATTAGATGTAACCTTTATTACTTTCTTTGTCTACCATCACTTTCCTTACATCTTTCAAGCATTTCCAATACTTTCTCACTAGTCCCTTCTTCAGTTCTTCACCAGATATCTCAGATGCCTTGTTACACAGTACATTCCACAGCAATCTCTTTATCTCTCTGCTGTCTTTTCCACCTCACTGCACACACTCCGGCTCTCCCGTTCTCTCTGCTGTCTTTTCCATTTCACCCCCTTCTCTATTTTCTCTGTTATATCTTCAATGCACTCCCCAGCACTCAGCACCTTCTTTCCACTCAACTGTCCCGTTTACCACTTCAGATCTGTCGGCACCTCCGTCTCTCTCTCACAATAAATCAGCTGTTCCCCGTCACTTTCCTCTCATAAATCCAGCCTTCCTTCACCTTCTCTGACACCTTTCTCCTCAGCTCACTGCTGTACTTCACACCCAGCTCTGCCTGACCGTTATCACTGCTGCTCACCGCCTCCTTCCCTGTCAGCACCGTTTCTCATCTCTGATAACTCCCTGCCATCTGCCACTCTCGCTTCTGATGTTCACCGCTCTGCTTCCCGTTACTCCATCTCACCAGACAGCCTTCCTTCACTGTCTCATCACACCAACTGTCTCTCTCCACTTTCCTCACACCAACTGCCTGCCAAACTCTCTCTCCAACTGCCAGCTTTGTGCACACCACTGCTTCCCTGAAGCTTCTAGAGGCTGCACGCGCTACACAGCGTGCACCTCTGTTTATAGGCTGTTGCCAGGCAACAGCCTCATGCTGTCTCCTGGCTCTATTGCGCACCCTGCACTTTCAGTCTGAAAGTACAGGGGTGCCACAAGTGTCCATAAAACATACATACTAAACATAACATTCACAGACATGTGGGAATAAAATTAACATTTACAATCTATAATAATGCCCTCTAACATGTAAAATGAATACAGGTGCAGCTTATATGGCTTAACATGCTGGCGCTGATATTAATTCAAGGCACAATCAGCAATGCTGAGCTTGTAGTTCTATCATCACAGCCATGCTAAGCCTTACAACCATGCTGCGCTTGCTTTTTTATATTTTTTTAAGCAAAAGCGACGTCAATTTTTCAAAGGAAAATCGCTGTGCTTTTCTATAGAAAAGCACAGCAATTTACCCCTTGAAAAATTGATGCTTATCAACAGCGATTGAAATTCGCGTGTAAAAATCGTCTGTTAGTGGGGGGCGGAGCTAACCGCAAGATGGAGTAGGACGCTTTCTGCTTCAGCTCCCTGCATCCATCCTGCTATTATCCTGTTCTAGGTGGTGTCTGCGGCAGACGGAGCGGCTGAGGGAGGCTCTCTTTCCTTCCCCGTCGGTCCGGTGGAGTTTGGCTGCGGCCTGGTCCTCTGGGGGTGACGGTGACGCGGGGAACGGCTCCGGTGCATTGGGCCCAACGGAGGTGCGTGTGGCAGGCGGCGGTGGCTGTGGTGGGGGCTGTCCGGTCTCGGTGGGTGCCTCTGACCTCTGGATCCCTGGAGGGACGTTCCGGTGGAGAGGGTGTGCGGTGAGGTGCCTTCCTCTCTCCCCTGCAGCGTGGCATTCCCTTTTGGCACGAAACCGCGCAGGAGACGGGCGCCATCTTGGACTCTGTGTACGTGGCAGGAGGGCTCAGGTGTCGCTGAGTCTCCTATACTTACCCTACTGCTCCCTCCAGCTTGGGCCTCATCTGTCCTGGATTCAGTGACTCTCTCTGCTGCTTCTTTGTGGCAGGCCCTGGGAGGGCTCCCTCTTCTCTAGCCCCAGGCAGGGCAGGCACACAGACCTTACAGGCCTTCAGGGTTAAGTCCCTGCAGCATAAATCCTGCTATTTGAAGTCTGCACATATAATACTGGCTCCTGATCCCTGGTGGGGTTGTGTGTATTTGTACTCCTAAAGTTTCCTATCAGACTCTGCAGACCTACTTAGGTTTCAATACTCTATACTGTCAGTCTCTCCTGGGGAGCCATTCAGCTATCAAAATTTGCTTGGAGTTTATTGTGCCATTTCATTACATTTCTCCATTATTTGGCTGGCATTCTCTGTCAAGGGACTTTGACGGACTTCCCTGCTTCTGCTGTGGATATTATAACTTACAGTTACCCTCCTGGAGACATAATTTAAAGGGGACCTGCTCTGGGTTTCTGGCCCACTGTCTGTGGACCCTCTGCGTTCCTCCTCCTGTGCCAACTGTTTCCCATCTGCAATTGCCGGTTTCTCCCACTCTGGTCCTCCTCACGGACTGGATTGTGCCAACACAGCTGGTTCACGCGGACGGCGGCAGGCGCCTTGCCGGTTGAGATCTGTAATTATGGGCAAGACTGGTCACGCCGCGGCGGCGGCTAAGCTTGAAAAGTATGCTCGCTCTTCCCATACATCGACATCACAGAGTCAGCCCTCGTCCTCTCGCACTGATGGTCCCGCACTGGACACACAACCTGCTTTGGAGAATCCTTCCCCTGACCCTCCGTTAGCACAAGTCCTCCAGGCCATTTCTGACTCAGAGATCCGAGTTACGGGGAAGATAGCGGAGGTCCAGGTGGACCTTTCCATCATCCGGCAGGAGCTGCAGAAGGTCCGTGATAGGGTTGGAGAGGCTGAGCACAGAATTTCTACCCTAGAGGACATTACTAACCCAATGAGGGGTCAGTTGGCTCAGCTTACTGCGCAGGTTGCGACCTGGAAGACCAAGATAACGGATCTGGAGGGGAGAATGAGACGGAGCAATGTGCGCTTTGTTGGCTTCCCGGAAAAAGTTGAGGGTCAGGACCCTGTGGGATTTCTGGAGGAACTTCTTCTTAAGGAATTCGGTAAAGAGGCCTTCTCTCCTCAATTTGCAATAGAAAGGGCTCATAGAGTGCCTCCGCAGCCGCCTCGGCCCGGTGCTCCTCCGCGTACCCTGATTGCGAAGTTCCTCCACTTTAGGGATCGTGATGCACTGTTCCGGCTACTTCGTCTAAAAGGACCGCTGAAGATTGACAACGCTTCCGTCTCAGCCTATCCAGATTTTGCAACGGATGTGCAGAAGGACAGAGCTCAGTACCTACCGGTGAAACGCCGTCTGCGTGAGCTTCAGCTACCGTATGCGGTTCTGTTTCCGTCTAGGCTGAGGGTCCAGGCTGATGGATCGTCCCACTTCTTCGATTCTCCCCATGATGCCCAGGAGTGGTTGGATAGACGGGGTGCGCGCAGGCGGAGCCCGCCTCCGGGGCCCCCATGACATCTCGGGTCGTCCTTCGCGTTGTGGAACTTTTCCCGGACTGTTTAATACTCATATCCTTTTTTCTATATATGTATGATGCCTTATTGTCTAAATTGTATGATTGGCTAATGATAATGCATGTTTTGCCTTTATTGCCTCTAAAGTGATATGTTGACAAGGTGTTGGTCTGTCTAGGATTACCACCGTTAGGGGGCTGACCTCTTAAGTTTAGCTTGAGTTACTAGCTCCCACAGGAGGTTTGTGAGTTGTTGTCCTACATTGGGAAACGTTTCTCTCTGTAGGTCGGCTATTTAGTTAGGGGGGGGTGAGTTTCTCTGTTTGGGTTCGGGTATTACTTAGTTTTCATGGGTAATACAGGGTGGGATCGGGGCGGTCTGGGGTGGGTGGGTTTGTTTAAATTTTCTCAGGGTTGGGTATCCATTAATTGTCTTTACGCATTTTTATGCTCATTTCCCCACAGTGTTTTCCAGGTTGCATTGGGTCCATTGTCATCCCTCACTATTAGGTTATTTCACTTTCCTGCATTTACCATTTTTATGTCATTCCCCGGCTTAATTTTTGTATTTGAAACCTTTACATGCCGTGTCCTCTAAAAATTTTATCTTGGAACACACGGGGGTTAAACAATAAAATTAAGCGCTCCCTTGTCCTGAATGAAGTCAGGAAACACAAAGCGGATGTGGTTTGCCTAGTGGAGACGCACCTGGTGGGTGGAAGGTTGTTGGCCCTCAAGAAACGGTGGGTGGGGTGGGTCTATCACTCGGTGCATACTAATGCCTCTAGGGGGGTTTCCTTATTAATCAGTAAACAGGTCAAATTCCAGTGCGAGGAGGTTAGGACAGACCCATATGGCAGATATGTGTTCCTGGCTGGCAGGATTGATCAGGTGCCTATCCTTCTCCTAGCAATTTATGTTCCCCCTCCTTTCAACAGTGACGTTCTCAAAAAAGCAGCAGAATTTTTGTCTCAGTTCCCAGGTACCCCTGTTGTGTGTATGGGGGACTTTAATAATGTCATGGACAAGGGGTTGGACCGTTGGAGCCCTTCGTTGCCTGACTCCCCCCCCTCCCCCACGTCATTTGCATCCTTTATGTCCACTGTGGGTCTATCTGATATCTGGCGGCATAGGAACCCAGAGGCGCGCGTGTTCTCCTGCCAGTCGGCAACATTCCACACACTTTCTCGCATCGATTTCATTTTTGTTTCTGCTGCATTAACTCCTCATGTTGATTCTATTGCCTATCTCCCAAGGGGTATCTCCGACCATTCCCCTGTGCTCCTGTCCCTAACTCTTCGAGATAACAATGCTTTACGTTTTTGGAGGTTTAACCC
>WWET01002895.1:156441-176022 GCA_011038615.1 Limnodynastes dumerilii | reverse complement strand
CCCTTTGGCACGGACGGTGCCACACAATTAATCTCTGAAACGCGTAGTGTACATCATAGATTTCTCCACTGAGTAGATTAGTGACTCGATGTATATACATACCACCTGGCCTCCAATAGCTAAAGTCGACTCAGTTTGTCATCTCATTATGGATCACGGCAAAAAAGTGTATCATAGAACACCAAAGAAATCTGTTCTTCATTCATTTGTCATGGTAGCGGCTACCCGTCTGCCTCATCCACCATTACCAAACTCCTAATTGATCAGTTAACTCAACAATCAACTCAACAGCTAAAATCGTGTAAAAACAACTTTATTTTTTTTTCTTTAAGTCCTTCAGTAGTGGGAGGTCAGAAATATCAGTCTTTTTTTGTTATACTAAAAGTGAGACGTCACAATGAAAAAAAAATATGACTGGACCGTGATTGGGGGATGGGGGGATTGAAGAAATAAAAAAATAAAATAAAAAAAGTGTTAAAATGTTTTTTTGTTAAAAACCACATCACCACTGCATCTCTTGTACATAAATATCCCCCCAGAAAGAAAACACAAGACCACCCCCTTTTTGGGAGAAAAAAAAAACAGTCAAACAATTTGTGTTGCAGCTTCTATTAAAAATAAAAATTATATACGGGTAACCTTGTTATGGATGTCTCCCACTCCCAATGGAACAAAAAAAAGGTAGCAGGAAATGTTAACAACTCCACACCTTGAATCATTACGTTAACATAAATTGGCCAGCCAAAGAGTGGATCAAGAGAGCGAACGAGATGACATGGTCGATGACATACAAATTCAATCGCCATATTAATCCAGTGTGCCGTCATTGGAATGTAACAGTCGTATTTCCACCACTGTCGAAGAAAAACTGGTGCAGTAAACTAAAAAAAATTACGAAAAAAATAAAATAACATTTGAGACGTATTTTACAGGAGAATGGAGACCTCCGAAACACAGTGGAATAAAACTTTGCAATACAAAAAAATAAAAAAAGGTGTTCTGTCTATGGGATGGCAAGGAATACATTTAAGGATTTGACGTTAGCAATTTGTACAAATTAGGAAATACATTTGGGGGGTAACAGGGATAAAAGGACAGCGCCACAGTTTAGTGGTCTGAGCAAAGTTGTCCGAACATACAAAACCAAATGATGTCTACAAAGGCCTACCCCACACCCAGCTGGGTATGTTCGGAGGAGGGCAAGAAAGTTTGGAACGTTATCTGGCGTCAGTCGCATTGTTTAGAGTCAGCGTCTGAAGCAACCAAAAGTTTGCTTATTAAAAAGGTGGACCTTGGGAGGACAGCACCAGGAAATCCGGAAGGGTAGAAAACGCATCGACAATAGCCCTTAAATTTTGGCACCAAACATTTTTATCCGTGTATGGCCTTTGTTGGTGACAATGGTTAAAACGAGGTCCTGAAGCACCGAGCCTATTGCGTATTCCATGTTTCAAGCGTCCTATAGCGCCAACAGTAATAGGTGTCAATTTATTGCCGAAACCGTGAAACAGGTGCCATATTCCGAACCAAGGAGGAGAATTGCTCTGGAGAAGAGGTTGAGCACCAACATGGTAGCTGGAAGAATGTGGTCTAGTTCCCTTTTATCACAAAATGGAAGTTATAATAGGATTCCACTGAGGTCCCCAAAAAATGTCCATGAAGGTTGAGCAACATGGTGATGGAGTCAGTAGCTCTGGTTTGGTGCCCACCCAAGAAGGCATGTTGAGGTTTTAGTAAAGAGTCAGAAAGCCACCAGGAAAGAGACGCTTGTACATACAGACGTACAAAAGTTGTGTAACTCTCTCCTTTTTCTTTTTTTAATTTGATCCCTTCCACCTGTATGAGGGTCCGAGATTTCAAACAGAGGTCTCCGACTGAAGCCTCATAACAAATTTATGAGATTTGGGGTCCACAAACTCCTCCGAGAGCTTAAAGAAAGGGATCTTTTTGGTGCTGACCACCAAACTGAAGTCTTGACGCTTTAGGACGAACACAACTCCATCTTTCAATCCGTTGGTGACGGGCTCTTCGCTGACCAGCGTCCACTGCTTGGCTAGCCAGCGGTCTTTGTGATATTGGATGGTTGGACCTGGACCCAAGTATCGCTCCAGAAACGCCTTCAGGAAGAGAAAGAATATATCAGAGCTCACAAATCTAGGATTTCTACTATCAAGAAATCAAGCAACATTAAAACACGACTTAAGAATAAGGGTAATAGTATTATACACAATATGCACACTACTATATTATCATTGGTGAATACAGAACAAGGTTCTAGGTTCAAGATTTGGCTTCACGCATGTAAGTACCTAAGCACGCCCATACCGTACGATTTAAATGCCTCACCCCCGGCTCCGACGCGTAATTACGGGTTTTGTATGGCTGGCAGGCCCCTTTGTTCGTAGTTAAGCAGTTGGTACGTATGTTCTGAAATACGTGGCGTAACATCTGCCACACGCATGCGCAGTACATTCAAAACAGCGTTTTTACGTCACTGGCTAGCGTAAATACGATAGCGTACGTAACTCAAGATCTAACCCAGCATGTTTAACTGTTTATTTGTCTGCAGAAAGATTATGATGCCTTCTGCAATTATTTCTAAGAGGGGAATAGAGAATTCCGCTTGTGCAAATATTACGGTTGTCACGGTCTAAGGAGTTAAAGCGTGCCTCTGTTTACAATGGAAAACACTCCCCCAGTGATGCTAATATCACCATAACCAGTCTACTGAAACAGCAGCCAAGTGTTCATAATCTTTACAGCGACCATTTAAAAAGGTCTCCCAGCCTTTGACAGTTCTTCATTAAAGGCTTTAGGGTGTGATCTTCACATCTGCTCTGCCTACGACAAAGGCCTTGATGAGAGCCTGCAATTAAATATAGATGAAAGGCATGAATATTTAACCAAACGCCAGCGCCGGGTACTGTAAAGTGCCGAAGCGTGAAACCGGAGCTTATGTTTTGTATCCTGAGGGAGAAACGTCTTGGCTTGTAAGTCGGCTGAGTCATTCCTACCAGTGACCAGTAGGTGGTGATCACGATTTAATCAACGCACAGGGACAAAAAAATAAATAAGGGTTTATATATCACGTTACAAGCGGAAAATTTACTGCTAAACGAAGGGGACGGGGTGTAAACCGCACTTTCACAAGTTGTCCGACACGAGCTTAACACCTCTGCGGGAAATATTTCACAGGTCACGTCAGGAATAAATAGCGCCGTATCCGGTAACGATAATTCTAAACCCCCTAAACTGCTATAACTATGAGAACTGGATTATAAGGCGACTTCAATGACAGAAACACAAAGATAGAGGTTTCATTAGCAAAAGCGCTAAGTCCGTTATATGGAGAAATTGGCTTTTTAACACCAGGGGCAAGGGTGAGATTTCACGGGGATGTATTCCAAATTAAATGCTAATATTCTCCTGCATGACGAAAAATCTGGGGGTGGTTTTCATCGTCACAGGAAGCCATATCGGCCAGGTGTTCCTGAATGTACAGGAGACATGGGAAAATCGGGCGGTGCTCCTGCAGTTGACCGAGGGCTGGGCTTTGCAGACGCCAATTATGTGATCGGCTCACGTCCCCACCGTTAAAATACGTAACGCAATTAGGGCGGGACTTGGATTTAATGGAAATCATGGCATTGGGTATTGTTTATAAAGGTGTGTCTTACTGGTTTAAAGCTAAGCATCGGGAAACAACTAAATGGTCACTGGAAATGACGTAGTGGTCAATCTGCGCAATGGCACACATATTCTGGCTACAGCAAGGAGGCGCTAGAGAAGACTGTTGCCCAGTGTGCCCATTAGACAAATTTTCCGATTTGAGGCACCTTCATGAATACATTTAACCCCCAAGGCTGCTGGGAAAGTTACAGAGAAGGACTAAGACGATCATTATGGGAGAAGCGTAAAAGGGCGTAGAGCACCGACCTTTGGCGTCATGTCGTGGGTGATGCAGAACTCCAGGTGCTGAAGGATGCTCTCCATGGTGTGGTACGGCTGCTGCTTCGTGGTGCGCAGGTATTTCTGCATAGCTCTGGCCATGGAGGCAAAGATCGCCTGCGCCGCCTCTCTCGGGTCCATGATCTCTCGCGGATTCTTCTGGTCTTCCTCTTGTAACCGCTTTATGTGGGTGAAAGCCTCTTCTACGGCGACCACCAGCCTAGGATGACACGGAGAACCACGTCAGACAAAGCTCATGACCCGCCCAATGCGTTTCACACAACGCAGTCATTTGAAGCATAAAATTGCAAAACAATCAGCGAATTGATCAATTAAAGTGCAACAAACTATAACCACTTCTAATAAACATACTGTACCCATCGATGACGCACAATAAGACTTACTATATTACCTAATATTTGGTGCTAGGGACACACATTTAAATAAAGCTTTACGATCCGCTGCAAGTGTTACAGCTGTGTGGCTGACAGGCCAATCAATGTGAGGTGGGTGTGGCCTGACCTAACCTGCTGATGGCCACGGTGAAGGCAACTCTTCAGCCTCATGACCTATATTGGACACCTGGGAGCGTGATGGGGGCGCTAGAGAGCAGCAAACAACAAGGGGCAAGAAGCAAGAGAAAAGGGGAGAGCTGGAAACAGAGGCACTGAGAAAGGGGGGATTTAAACAACATGGGGGGGAGGAGAAAAGGGGAGAGCTGGAAATGGGTACAAAGAAAGGGGGGGGATTTAAACAAGGGGGGAAACAGGAATAAATAGATGGGATAACTAGAGTGAAAATATACATAGGTGTGAAATAAAAATGATTATAAAATAAACACAGATTAAGCTAAGTGTCACATAATCAGTGTATAAAATATCATATCAGACAGTATCCCAAAATCAAATCCCCGCTATATCAACGCGTTTCACAAAGCAGTTGAATCCGTATTTCCCTCACTTATATGGACTGCTGACCCCAGCACCTATGCCGTAACCTTTTAATTTGTCTGCACAAAATGAAGGCAGCTCGGCACGCAGTCCATTAGCACAGCTATATGGTCCATAATTATAGAAAAACGAATGGGTCCAAAAAAACTCAATCCTTAGCGCGATCACGGATACATCATAAATGCCACAAGCAGCAATTTTTTGGGCATCAGTGATAATGAGAAATGATGTATTATAAAGAATAATGGACGGTCAGATTTCAATAACCAGCGTAAAAGCACTTAGCGATGGCTCCTGGCTGAATATAGAAGATGATGCACTTATCACTACTGTAAATGATGTTAGCAAACATTAGGCAGAGTTAGAAGGAATATTATCAGCTGCCTATACACGCGCAACATCTGTAAATGTATTACGATAACATCTCCTCCCGGTAATTATTTGAGCAGCTGTGTGTGTTTAGAGCTGGTCCACTGTCATTTTACAGAATCAAATACAAATACAAAATTCTTTTACTAACCTACAAAGGTATTAATAACACTGCACTCGCATACATTTCCTCACACATCTCAAGATATATCCCAGCTCTGTCTCAGATCTTCCCAGTTACAGGACTTCTTCCGAGCTGCAATCACTCTACGGAATAACCTTCCTCGCCCATTAAGACTATTCTCTACTCTTCAAGCGCTCCTTTAAACCTCACCTCTTCAGACAAGCATACCAAATTTCTCAGCTACTTTTTAATCTTCATCTACCTTATTTACGACTATTCTATCACTTTATATTACAACAACTTTCCCCACTTTCTGTTTCCTAGTAATAACCCCTCAGTCCTGGTAGTAACACTGCTGTGTGACTGATCATGCACAGCACTTTTACCATACACCCTGTCTCTCTCCATAGTAATATCCCCTCAGCCCCGTTAGTAACACTGCTGTGTGACTGATCATACTGAGCACTGTTACCATACACACTGTCTCTCTCCATAGTAATATCCCCTCAGCCCTGGTAGTAACACTGCTGAGTGACTGATCATACACAGCACTGAGCAATGTTACCATACACCCTGTCTCTCTCCATAGTCGAGCAACAGCTTGCATTGAAGTCTGCATCACACGTCATAGTAAGCGCAACATTTCTGAGCAGACAAAATTTCGTTTTGCTTACAAATCCGTGATGAACCCCAGCAAATGCTATTTCCCCAGTGATCCAGCCGTCAGTCCAATGTCAGAGCTATCATTCTAGACAGGATTCAAATTTAGCAAAAATGTATTTTGGCACGAGTACACGGGGCGAACGTTCTAACAACCGACGTTTACTCTTCCCCGGTAACTGCTGTACTGTGATGTGCTTCCTCGGTTAGTGTTACGTTAATGCTGAACAAACACTTCAGCATTACAATATTCCATTAGAAAGGTGACACAGTAACGACTTGGTCATATAGAAAAACGCCAATCAACATGTCTGCATTTCAGTTTCGCCCTGTCAGATTTCAGATCATCGAAACGCCACACCACACCAATTTCCACAAATGAAAAAGAAAAACAAAAAACTTACACGCAACCAGCAAATCATTTTCATGCTGCAATAATTGGCCATATAATGAATTTGCAGGCAAAAGGTCAAAAGTCATTGCGCACACCAACGAGAGGCGCGAGTGTGTCACCTGACCATGAGCAACGCTGGTGGTGTACGGGAGACCAGGGGAAATCCCTTCAGCTGAAGATCACATTAAGCAGAAGCGGTTTCACTTGTTAGCATCCACTATTATCGTAAGCAAGAGTGACATTAATCTATGTCAGGATTACTACTAACAGGTTAACGACGACATCTAACCCCGCGGGCCAGCACAGGCTTTGTACTCAGCGCCAATCCCGGGTTTGCTGCAGACATTATATACCTGGGGAGGGACAGGGTAAAAGCAGAGGTGGATTGTCCATAATGGACATGGATTTCGACATATTAAAATGAGCCGGCATACTCCTTGCTATGACCCAAGCCAAGGAAACCACAAGCTCTCCAGAAGTTCCCAATATCAGTCGGCACAGTGTGTGATGCAGCTAAACACAACATCAAACCTGCCGCTGTTGCTCAATCATGTGATCCAAAGCATAGCGGAAGCAGGAGGCGAAGAAACAAGGGCGTCATTCTGCCACTAGGAGGAGCAGTCAGCAACTATTGGTGTATCTGGGTCCCATGACAGCTGGGTGGGACGTCCAGTTGACTCTACTCTATGCCCACCAAGGTCTAGGAATGTCCCTCGAATGTTAAGACAGAGAAATAGGATCAGCCGATGCCGTACCTGGCCTTCCGTTTCCGCACTCGCCGCTCATGCTCTGCCTCTTCGTAGTAATACTCGTTGTGGCTGTTGTCCCGTCGCCTGGCGGCCGCAGCGATCACTGCGCGTGACTGCCCCGTGGAATTGTTTGTCGTGTTTTCTGAAAAGAGAAACATGGCCATGAATGACTGATACAGTATAGAGAACACACCAGGAGGCGCTTCTATTCATATCTATGAAATGTGTGCAGGTGTGTATATAAAGGACCAAACGTGACCAACGTTTAGCTACAAGGCACAAAAACACAGTATAACAATTATTGAACTCAAATATAATAATGTTATAATATAATGCTAATAATACAGGAGTGATTGAAAAGACGATCCCTGGAAATCAATGAAGGTAACTAAGGGCTTACTTTGTATTGGACCCTTACATGATAATCTCTGTAACGACTCCATATTGCGTCATTGCGCCACTAACTACCTCCCTCTCATGGACTGGCTTCCGATAGCCTTACCCTAACATAAGTTTTCTGGCTTATGCAGAACGTAAAATGGCGGCTGTTCGGAAATCAGAATTGGTACGCAGTGCGTCAGCGCCTCCATATGGTACATTGTTTGCGAGTTCAATGTGGTGCCTATGTTAGAAGGGTCATTGCTCTAAAAGTCTAGATAGGGCGTAATGCGTTCTCACAACAATAACGGAAGTCTGGCTCCGATATTTGTATTCTAGTTTCGTAAAATGGCCCCATGTATTCCCGACGGATTCCTTAAATGAGTTTTAGTAACAATAATGGCTCCAAATAATCCTTGACCATAACAGTCTATTCTTCTATGGTAAACGCGTTGGTTCTCTCCACATAAAATCACCTCTATCATGTAAGGAACATTTTCACTTTAAGTCTTGGGAAACAACCATGCAAAGGGGTTAGCAGTCAGACTAACGACGTAAAAAGTTAGATACTCAATGTGGGGTGTATCAAACTTTGTCTTCCAATAAGGAATCTCCAAAATATTTCATTAGGATTTCCCCCTTAAAAATGGTTTAAAAGGCGAAATTTGTACTATAAAACATTTAAAGCCTTACTTGGGTGGCAAACATTAACAAAGCATTTCTGTATAACTCGCGTCCGTCTTATGTACTCAAGAAACAGGACGGATACACTTGCTTAACATTATTCTGACACCATGACATTATTAACATAGCGGAGTTGATTAAGAAAGGATTTTATTTTATGACGTTTTTGTTTGTTTTTTTTTCAGTTGACTTCAAGAATTTAAAAACAAACATGATTTTATTTGGCAACAACTCTAGAATTATGTTTATTTACATTTTGTTTAATCAAATTTAGGTCAGATGTCAACAAATGGACAAGCGGGATCCCTGGGATATAGCGCAAAACGGTTGTAAAAGAAATCACTTTTTTTTTTTTTTTTTTTTTTTATAAAAAGGAGTGTAATTATGTTCCATTAAGATAACCGAGGTGATGGCCTGAGAATTAGTATAAAGTTGAACACTCACTGAAGACCTAACAAGGGTTAAACGTGATTTTACGAAGTCAGCGAGGAGCCCGGGGGTAATTTTCAAGTCTGCTGAGAAGTCTAATGAGTGCTCCTTACATGTGACAGGCCCACTTTGAAGTCTCAGAGATCCACAGTTTAATATTCAACTCACGGGACCCTAAAGGGGCTGAGATTTCTGGAGGCCTTAATAAAATGGAAATCCCCCCCCCACTTTATTCTGTACATTGCAACCTATGAAACGAAGGCAATTGCGATATTCAACATTTACATAAGTCAGTGTCCAACATGATCACTCGGCTATAAGGTGACTTGCCATGGGTGCAGTTCCTGAACTGACCATTTCTCATGGTGGCGCTGTTACATGTTATGAACGTTTTTGGCCATAGAAATGCGTTCATGTGCAGATACAGGCAAAAACATATGGCACGTGCTCTGTACACCCCAATTTTATTTACTTTTTATTTATTTATTTATTATTGCGTCGTGTTTAATAAAAGGTCAAAAATTAATCGGTGTACACACGTCCTTCACACGATTATCATCCAGATCAATCCCATGTCCCACACACAAGACAAAAGCCAATGGCCATTACCGAGGGGTGCAAATCTCCAATTAATCCATAGCAACCAATCAGAAAAAAGCTATTAAGGGACACAATTATAGCAGACTTCTGATTGGTTTCTGTATTTTTGGTGCAGATTTGCAACCTTAAGTGATTTTAGTATGTGACCCCTTAAGGTTTCACTGGTCTTAAATAATTAAGTCAATTTACAATAAAACATTTTTTTTTGAATTTTAGAGTGTGGATAACTTGCAAATATATTTGGGTTTGTATTATAGTCATCAACCATTTCTACCAAAATGAAGCAAAATAGGAAAATAAATTAGATGAATTAAGACAACCAATAAGCCATGAAAATTGTCCCTACATTTATGTTTTCATGTTACTTACAGAATTCAGTTTGCTATAGCAAGTGTCATGTGCCTGTGGTTGGCACAGTAACGTAGAAACCAACCGCACGCTTACATAATACATAAGTGCAGCCTGGCTTGTTTCTTGAGTACCATTATTACGGATTGCAGGAGACAAAAGCGATGTAACACAGATCATATAACATGGGAAGTTTTGGGAACAATGGGTAGGGGGGAGGACAGACAGTAAGGAGATCACAAGGCTGCATCTCACCCTCTCCCAGGGAGTACACCTTGAATGCAGATGTTTTCTTTGACAGAATGGATTTTGGCAGGTTCAGGAGCGCAGGGTTGTAGACAGGGAAATCGTGATAATAGTTTTCCAAAATCCATACGGCCACTCGCTGGATACTGTGAGGGGAAAACAGACAGAGGGTAGGGATGTGTGTACGTAGCGACAAAATCATAACAATATCAGGTGCAGGCGGAGGAGGGGAAGAGAGACACAGGGACAATACAGGAGGGACATAAACCAGTAAGGACATCACAGGAAGCTAGCATGACCGATGATGACAGCTACAAAGTTCATATCGTTTATACAGGAAAGCCATTTCTACATTCACCGAACTGGTTTCTTTAAATAAAGCAGCAAACCTTAAACATAATGTCCAGATCCTTTTCAAAATCTCTCTGGATGTAGAGAGGGGAATATAGCTACCCATTACAGACTGACGGGGGATGGGGGCATTAACAGTACACAGGAAATGGATAATAGAAGCTTGTAGAAACAAACCAAGGAAAAATTATACCAATATTATTATCCTGCTATGTTGTATATATTATAATATAATATAAAAAATTATATAATAATATATATAATATTTTACAGGATTGTTGCTTTAATGCATCAGTGTGAAAAGTGTTTAAACATGGCTTTTATTGGGTAGTTGAACAGATGATTAAGAACGTACTCCAGTAATGTCTTTCCGTCTTCCTCTAATGCACACATGCTGTTTGTGATCTGTAGCTCCCAGAATCCTTTGCCAGACTTTGGACATTAGTCAGCGTGTCGTCCTCCATATTAAGCACGCACAGATTTCATTTAATGTCTAATCCCTCAAGCCCAATAGGATATTACTAAATTAAATCATCCTTTAACCATTACTCATCTGAAAAATATATCTATTTCAGAAGCTATGGAACAAGCTTACCTCGCATACAATCTTGTTCCAATTTATTCTAAATGATATGACAGGTCAGTATTCCATCTAACATCTACTAACCCGACGGATTCATTGTTCTGGGTTGGCTGTCAAGCACGGTTGACCATCTTAATTATCGGAGGCAGAACGTAAAGCTCATTTATAGTAGAGCATTCAATGCACACCATTTGTCACGGGACATAGAATATAAGCAATCTTATTTAAACAACATATTAGGCGTGCAGCAAATTCAAAACCGGCATCATACTATGGAGGACTTTGATTTGCCAAAAGGCTTTGATTGTCTTGTATGGTCTACAGGGTTAGACTAACGGTTACTGCACGCAGTATGACGTGGATCTTGTCTTACCTTAAGTGGCCGACATTGTAATGTCTACTTGCTCCATCGGTGGACCTCACGACCTTGATGGTGAACTGAGGTTGGAGCTGTCGCAGCTCCAGGAGAACCACAGCCAAGTAATGGACGAAGAGAAGAGCATCCACCAGCGAGACGGCGTACTGTACTATTCCCTGGTAATTCCTCTCCGCCGTCGTGAGGATACGGACGGCGTAGAAAAGCCAGTAAGACACCACCAGCAGAAATATGAGCACCATAATCAGAGCTCGGAAAACAAACACCCGGGGGAAGAAAGCCTTGGGGCGGCGGAAGAACAATGCCCAGCTGCCCACCAGGAGGATGAGGAGTTTGAAGGCCACGGAGATGAAGAGACCCTCGCAGGCCGTGCCACAGGAATCCAGGTCCCACGGTAAGATTTTAGGCAAGAGCATAAAGGCGATGGGGGTCAGGAAAGAGACGAGAGCCAGAGCTCCGCCGATGATGACACCAATGTGCCGGGAGCAGTCCAGGTTGGCACTGTCCTCCATGTCCTTAGTAATACGTGTGATGTCATCGTGGGATATGCTGTGCTCCGAGGTCCCAGTGACCACTGTGGTGGTTTCGCCCCAATTATCGTCCTGTAGAATGGCCAGAAAAACGGATTAATAGTCAACCAACATAGATAACTGGACACCCTTCATAGAAAAGCCAGATGAACAACACAATACATCACAATGTACAGTGACGTCACTATATTAATGGATAATGGTAAATAATCCTTATCCAGACTTAAATGCGATTACGATTTCCACACACACAGTTGCTAAAGTCTGCATGCAAGAAGCTCAATCGCCTCTTGCGTGCGTTAATTTACTGACTTACGTGGCCTTAAGGCTACCTTAGCGACTTTGAACGCATCACTGGGCACGAGGAGTTCCGAGACGTAATCAAGTACTTAACAGAGCCCAAACAGCGCGATTTAAAGGTCTCCCCGCCCACACTCTAAAAAAGGGAACGCATACGCAGAACGCTATCATGGCACGTAGCTGGCGCCAATCAATTGGCGTTATTAGTTCTGGATATGGTCCAAGGTCCAATAATAATAATAATGATAATAATAAATATATAAACAAAAAATGTTTCTTATCGCAAAAGAGTTTTCCATAACGCCAACATCAATACACCCAAAATACTGGACCATGGTGTTTAAAGCACATTGCAATCTGGACAAGTACTGGACAGAGCAGGAACCTGTCACAGCTATAACATTAATCCTATTCTGACGTGCATTTAAGCTGTACAGAGAATCAGAGCAGGGTGAACATTACTCCACAAATGGGAAGACTTAGGTCCAGACGAAAACTACTAACTGAATCCGGATCTTAAACACTAAGGGCCGGATTTACTAAGCTGCGGGTTTGGTAAAGTGGAGATGTTGCCTATAGCAACCAATCAGATTCTAGCTCTCACTTTCCTATTACATACTAGAGAAAGTCAGCTAAAATCTGATTGGTTGCTATGGGCAACATCTCCACTTTTCCAAACCTGCAGCTTAGAAAATCTGGCCCCAAGTATAGTAAAGGAACTTGCAAACCTAAGAAGGAACATTTAACTGCACTGCAAGTTTGAGGTCTATGCTAAACTCAAACTATTGTCCTCTGTTATCAGGGTACAATCCCTGCACAGGAAATCAAAATGGCTGCTGTGCTACAAGTTTGCACTTGAAGCTGGACAGGACAGGTGCCAAGGCTTCCTGCGCCATCTAGTGCATATATTTTTACACAATAATTAGCCTTGCGCTTTGGATTGGGGCGTATTCCATTTTAGTCCAGGTGTGAGGTCATATTTTGATTTTTCTTTCACTATTTTCTGCCTGCTTAAGATGATCACAATCAACAACAGTAATTCTGCAAACATGTCTTATCTTGACGACTGGAACGGCGACAAGTTCTACAACAAAGGAGGCATTGTGGAGGGCGCCTGTAATTTTACAGGGAACCCGTTTCCCACCAACACTGGTCTCGCTTCTTACACTACGGCCCAGTCACACCTACACGTCACATTACCTCATCGCTGTCAAACACGGAACTAGGATAGGAGAACATGCAGAAAATGATCTCAATTTAAAACGAGTGATATTTAAGTAACCGGTTTCACCGAGTGTGTGTCTAAACACAACAACCAGTTCTGTAGTTATGTGCGGACAATAGGTGGAGGTTAAAAAAAATGGTTATGTTCAAACTAAGTCACCAGCATAATGCTTAAATTTCATTATACCTGCAAATCTGGGAAATAATTAGACTCTGCAAAATACCCCAAAACACCCCAGACCCACCCATTACTGGATAAAACCCCATCTGCTTTTTAGGCCAGCCCCTTCCTAAAGCCGCATAGTTAAGCGGTTAGATAATAAACAACCTTAATAAATGATGCAGAATTATCAAAAGATGTGCTTTTAGGTCTCACATAGAGATACATTGCAGCAAATTTAGTACTTTAAAAAAAACCAAAAACCTATAATTAAGGACTGTCTAAATATACCAATCCGAGGAAGGGGGGGATAACACCCTATCAATTTATATATTATAATTATTAATATTGTTGATTTACAAGGTGCCACACGGTATCCACAGTGCCATATTATCAATGTACAATGAACAAACCCCCAATTAATCTAGACTAGATTAGCCAGCGTATCTAGTGGACAGAAGCTTATTAAAAATCTAAAAAAGCTCTTTTAAAGAAATTCTCTAGATTTAAAGAATATACAAAGAAAAGTATTTTGTCTTGTGGTTAAAATTATATATACAAATGCCTAATACATGGCATTGCAATTCAGTGTTTATTAAAGTTAAGCTGCAGTTAACCTGCAGGGGCGCTGTGTATGGACTGCATAAGAGTTAAAGATCTGATTCAAATAAAAGTGCTCCCATTTATGTAAACATTCAGTACTATAAAAGTTACTGGAATAACATCTTAAGAGAATTTTGATAGGTGATTACAAAAGGGTTCTTCTAACTGCTTTAAAGTGAGGTTCAATGAGGTGTAGAAGGGTAAATTTGCACAGCAGGGTGGGCCGGTTAATGTACTTTCCGCAGTAAAGCGTTATGTCCCTTCCCCAATGCTTCCTCCTGTCCTCAGCATGGCCTGGAAACAATTACATCACCAGTAACCAGTCACAATACGCCAGCTATTAACCTGTGCAGGACATTCCCAAATCACATTTTTTCTCCCTGGCAACAGCATAAAGTGGAAAAAGGCCCAGGGCCGATCTCGTTAATGTTCCGTTCTGACAGTGACAGCTCTTAGTCTGGAGACGGGAAGCAGATAAATGGTGAAGCAATCAATAATCTCTCCCTGTTTATTACCTCTGCAGACACCTTAGGAAAATAATTAGCCACAAGGACTGACAGCAATCCTTAGGAGGGCAGAGAAGCTCCCAACCCGCATGTAATGGGAGAATTGTGCACCTTTCCAAAATGTATAGCAGAAAATAGGTCAAACCTCCCAATTCCTAAAAATCCCACCAGGCAGATACTGCTTTTCATGGATGAAATCACATTAAAGAGAACACAAAAATAAAAAACATCATAATATGTAAAAGTGCTACATACACTTCCACTAAATATCGATATAAATGTTTCTTAGGATTTACTTATATTTATTAAAAAAAAAAAAAAAAAACATTAAATCTCCACACAATTCATTAAAATAAACCTCAAAAACACTGGAAAAAAAAAAAACCAACAGAAAAACGTACCCTTTCTTCCCCTCTTGTGGACTCATTGTCTAACAAGGGTTCTCCAGGGGCTTGGATAGTGACAGATTTATCGCCCCGACTGCCATCCCGGCTTTTAGACCGATGTCTGTCCCTTCGATCTCTACAAAAGGCAGTGAAAAGAGAAGAATGAAATATATTTTTTAAGAATCGATATAGATCAATCATATCAATGGGTTGGGGTAAAAATGCAGCCGATCAGATAACTAAATACCAGCAGTCACCTCATCAAGAACCTACAGGAGGCAGCCATTTTGTCACACTGCCCAGTGGAAGCAGCCATATTTTGACGGTCAAGAAACATTTCTAGTCTTGACCAACAAGCTGATAAGAACACAGATTATTAAGGAAGGGGGGAGGGTATGTTTACATTGATGAACCCTTCTCACGGTCTCTTGTCCTCACCTGTGTTTGCGGGAACTCCGGGACTGCCCGGATTTGTAAGAGTACCCAGAATACTGGGACTCGTTGTCCATGTTTTCAGAAAAGCGGCCTTTATGGCGATCCACGTTGACGGATTTGAGTTTCCCCGACCCCGGAACTGCAGCCAACACCGCTGCCGCCTCCTTCAGCACCGGCTTTTTCAGGCCAAAGGGCGCCGACAGAAAATCGACCTTCACCTTGAGGGACTCTATTTTGATAGGCGGGCTTGATCCGTGTCATAAGAAAAACAAGGAAACCTGGGAAGGACAGAAGACATAGGCTTAACGTCATGCTATTATTATTATTATATAGCAAAGAAATAGGAAAACACTATATGAAAACATGGATTAAAAAAAATTAATTTCTGCAAACACTTACCCGACCTAAACCCCCCTATAAGCTGCCTCACCAATACACAATATATGACCATGAACCTCATGCACACAGTCCTTACCATCCTACAGACTGCAGGCTTACAAGCAGGGCCCTCTTACCCCCTAAGTTGCTAATATTCTGGCTTCCTTTATTAATGTCTATTCCAAACTATAAACGTCTGTGGTACATGCAGATTCTATGTAACAAAAGGTCAACAGAGCCATGAAAAAATATTCCCTTCAAAATGATAAATAAATATGTACTTTATTCCCAGATATTGAAGAAAAAATATAATCATTACAGAGCTGTGCAAATAAATAGCCTCGTCTTCCTCTACGTATAATTTACATAAATATAGTATATATAGGATATCGCTGAAAAGAAGAGGAAAGGGGTTAGTGGCCAATTGAGGGGCTGGTTACACGCTATGCATCAGACATAATGCTACAAAGTCTGGGAACATTGCATAATGGACATACGCGGCCCAATAAATATATAAGGATACTCTAACTCTCACACTAAATAAGATCTAGGGTCAGTATAGGGTCTATGTTAATAATCAAATTGCTCCTATAGGATCGTCACAGTGGCGGATGGACAAAGCATTGGCGCAAAGCGTTTCTGGACAGTTCCAACAACCTGTCTTCCCCATGTTTATAATTTTTGTCAAGTGTATGGTATTGTTCAGCAGTCCAGACCCTTGTGGTGCCTTATAAATAAACTATAATTATTATATTAATAAGAACCTTTGTAGCACATGCTAGAGGCACCATGTAGATTGTAGATTTACAAATTAAGAACCGATATACGGAGATATACATCAAGGGATTGATTTACTAAGCTTTGGTAATGGAAAAGTGGAGATGTTGCCCATAGCAACCAATCAGATTCTAGCTTTCAGTTTTCCGATTACATACTAGTAATTATCTAAATTATCTAGAATCTGATTGGTTGCTATGGGCAACATCTCCACTTTCCCACAGCTTAGTAAATCTGGCCCAAGTGTACAGGATGGGGAAGTGATACCGTACCCAACGTCAACATTGGGAAAAAATTAAATGAAGAAATTGCTGCATTTAATTGCATATGAAATCACGAATGCTTAGAAATGGCGGCCATTACTAAATGCCATTAACATTTACTATGCTTAATGATAATAAGTACTACAAATACTAAGGTGGTGGCAGTCAGACAAACCCACCTGCATAACTACAGACTTTTCTGTCATCAACTAAGGAGCCACAAGTCATTATCGTATTTACCCATTCAGCCCTCAGGGCAACTTTCTGTTTAAGTTTCTGTGACTTAATAGTTTGTTTACCCTCCACATACCGCTTTCTCTTGTGTGGGGGGAAAATAGGGTCTTAAAAGACAGGACAGTAAGGAAGTTTATAAGAAATATTCAAGAGATAAGCCTACAAATAGAAATATATTACTTGAGAGATATTGGCTACAACCACCGTATTTATGGACAGAATTTGATGGCAAATAAGGGTCACCAGGCCAAACCAATCAGGCCATTTTTGTTACTTCAACCCTGTAATGACCTAGACCCTATATGACCTATATTTGTTTTATTAACATTCTTATGTTATCTTATGCTATGATAACGTGTAGTTTATTATTTATTTTTAATAGAGATTTAAAAAAAAAGTGTGTGTGTGTGTGTGTGTATAATATTTTTTTTTTCTTTATTTTTCATAGATTTAATAATTTTTATTTATTTTTATTTTAGCTCCCTGTCCAGTCTAGGAGAATTAGTTAGGAAAATCACACAGAAATATACTGGATTTAGCAGTTTTGTCACTTAAAAACTTGTTTTACAGGATGCTTGCTTTCCAATTACTGTCCATGGAGAAGGAATGACATCTTGCTTTCTTCAGCAATTTCAAATGAAAAATGTACAGCAAACCTTTATTAGATAATTACAGAGCATGTAGTATGCATGAAATAACCTGCTCGGATGCAAACTACTACACACAAAATAAAATGAATGAAATATGGCAGGTACTTAAAGGCAAATTAACAATGGTTCAGAAAGTAAGAACCGCCATCATTTTTTCTTTTATTGAGAAACGTCAGGTAATCTGAGGAATAATGCATTCAGCACTATAAACAACACTTCTATCACATCCTCTCAGATCCCAGGCTTTATTAACTAATTATTTTAAATATGTAGTGGGTTACAGTTTTCACTGTGGAAATCAAGCTTGAGGTGTGTTCCTTCAGACAGAAAGGACATGCAGCACTGTGGTATACAGATCACTGTGCAAAAAAAAATCTAATAAAACAAGAGTCATTGGACTGGATTCAGACTTAAAGAGCTTGAAATTGAGAGAAGAGTTACTCCTGGGCTAAACCATGTTGATTGCAGGGGAGTCATATTTCGTCTGTTGCATACACTATTAGAGTTGAGAGGTAATATTTCCTAGCCCAAGTCTAAATAACAGTGTGATAGTAAAGCTGGTCAGTATCTGTGTGCAGTAAGCAATTCAAAGATATATCCCTGCAAGCAAAGGATACAATTACCTTGACTCCCCCTGAAATCAACATGGTTTTGCCCAGGAGTAACTTTCCTCTCTTATTTTCAAGCTCCTTCTTAAGTCTGAATCAGGTCCATTGTCCTAAAATTACCTAAGGGAATTTGTTTTGCAGCTATAGGTCCTTGGTGCAAAAATAAAGCCTAGATAGTGTATGTTACTATTAAAATAACTAGTTAAATATTTAAATCCATTACTTAGAACTTAAATTTTGTTACAACAATTAAAAGAACAACCACATATCTAAAATGTGGATTTTTTTTTTTTTCACTATTTGTTTATTCTTTTATCAGCATATAATTATACTCATTTTCCTTGTGTGTTTGATGTGTGTCACTGCTACCAATAAACTATTCTGGTAACGTGGCTTAATGCTTAATAGGATGTAAGGTGTTAATTTTTAAACAGCAAGTTCAAATTTTAGCACACAATGGATAGGTGTGAGCCCTCAAGGTGGAAACAGGTGCCCTATATAGGACAAATGGGAGCAGCTGTCAGGGGGGGGGGAGCCAAAATAGTGACAAATTTACACAACAACTGGGAGAAAATTGTCCTCATTGTGTGACCCAAACTGCACAATATAAATGTTTTGCTTTATAAAAAATAAAAAAAAATTCTAATTTTATACTATACAATGTCACATAGTAAAATTAATTTATACTAAAATAAACATTTCGCAGATATTTTAGTTCAGCAGCCACCACAAAATCATATTCGGTAATGGGAGTACAAAGAAATAAATTTTACATGTAACATGAGTTCATTCATTATAAAACCTGTTCTTTTTTTTATTTTATTTTAATTTAATTTATTGTTTGTTTTTATTACTGAAGCTTTTATTTTTTGTGTTTTTTTGTTTTTTTTTTTAAATATCGGTTTGCGACATTCTTAGATTGAGTAAGGAAATATCTCAAACCACATTTTTTCACCATTATAACCACAAAAGTTGCTAAGAATATAAACCTACAGTTAAAAAACAAAAGTAAAATAAATAAGATATCTTTAGCAAACAGGATACGAACGTCACAAGTGCATCCTTGGCGACATTTGGTGTGACGTGTACAGCAAGGTAATTGCGGTTACAGGGACAGGATGACTAGGCCTGGTTGCCATAGAGACGCCACTAAAAAGGGCATTTAAAAAAAATAAATAAAGGGTCCGTCTTGTAATACTCCCAACCCCTGGCTTTGGGTGGACTAATGAAGACAGGGGTCAGGATGCTGCAGTCGAGAAAAGGCTTTTGTCCTGGATGGCAGATTTTTTTTTTTTTTTGCATCTACTACCATGGAAACCCAAAAGGTCCTCTCTATGC
>WWET01002895.1:124293-152972 GCA_011038615.1 Limnodynastes dumerilii | reverse complement strand
AGAATTTTTAACCAAGTGACTATTGAGGGCTGTGAACAATTTATATCAAAAACAAATGAGCACAGTCGCAATAAGGAGTAAATGGCCCTAATCCTCGCTTTTAAAGACTGAATAGATATCAGCCATTTTCAGAAACAAATACCATCCCCAAAAAATGTATTTCCTACAAAAACACTGTTACACGGATACAACACCAGGACAATGTGCGAATGCATTACAAATGTTCATATATGTGTTATATTTCAAGGGCAGACAGCATGCAAGACACAAAGATGAATGGATGACTGCTGTCGCGTCCAAAGATTGGCTCTTAAAACACCCGCAATTATTCGGCCCTCCTTGTTGACGGACAATGGCCCCCGTGAACAGCCAGGCATGCAGTGAATATTCTGAAAGGCTCAATTTAAAAGGGAACAGTTATTAATTCCTTCCTGGCTGTGGAAATTCAAGCAGACATTAAGAAACCCTAGACCGCCTGTCCCAGGCTAACACGGCGTGAGTTCATTACCTCACCTCTACCCCATCCATCATCGAGGGCTCTTACTGTCTGTGTGTACTGACCGCCAGCATCCCTGGTCCCTGTCTGTCACACATTCCTCCTGCTCTCTGGAAGCAGGATATGAGATGTAACGGCTGGGACACAGGCCCAGGAATTTTACAAATGGAGAAAATGCAATTCACTAAGACATTAGCAATGATATAATAATAAAAAAGGACAGATACTCTGAAAGAGAGCAAGATTGGGCAAGGAGAGGGAGGTGGCCATTTTGGAGAGAAGCCACCATTTTTGGGGGCAGAAGTGAGGGGGGAAGGCCCAGAAGGGAGGGGTGGCCGCTATGGATAAGTGGGTAGAGATATATTTTTTGTGGAGACGGACACAAGTGAGAGGACAATCTTCTGGGGGGAAATTGACATTCTGGACAGGACACTTGTGGACCAGGAGAGGGAGAGGACGCCATTTTGGGTAGGTGGAAGAGTGGATTTGCTTTAGAAGGGGGACCAACCATTTTGGGGGACACTGCAGAGGAGCCTGGTCTTTTTGCGGGGCACAGAGAAAGTATTGAAAGCAGAAATACAATGTATGAAAAATAAGTGGGGCACATACAGAAAAAGTATAAAAAGAGACCGACATTGAGCAAATGTTTGTATTTATGTTCCTTGAATACCACCTACAAAAATGCAAATCCTACTGTTAATTAAAAAATGTTTAAAATAAAAGAATTTCAGCCGCTATCCCTCAGCCAACAACAAACACGCCCAGGAAACATTTACCCGTGACATCGAGTAAACTCAGGTATGAGAAAAAACAAAAGGACTTGATGCGGAAAGTGACAGACTGATAGACAATGAGAAATCGAGGACGAATGACAGAGCACAAAGCCTGAAGCGTGCATTGTGTGGGAAGATGACAGAACGGCAGTGACCATGACACCACACTGTCTGCTATCACAATATAATACACAAGTCATAATACTGGGGTAGAAAAGCAATATTACGGAGCTGTTTCAGAGTTCAGTGTAACATGATGTGGTTTTTTGTAATTATTCACAGTAAGCGGGCCTAGAAAACACATGAACGCAAACACACGATTCATATTAATTAATGCGTAATCCAGGTGTATCGAGAACCCCGAAGATACACGTGGCAGCAATTTCATTTAGTCTATGTACAGGAAGGGCGTTAATACAACTAACTCCCAATCGAAAAATAAATCCATTACTTCTTTTAGGTGAATTAAATTGCGACTAATGTAAAATCAAGAATATGTTAGCCGGGTGACGTGTCCGCCAACGCTTTAAGGCGGGTGACGTGTCCCCAAACGCTTTAAAAAAAAAAAAAAAAAAAAAAGACGTCTACGCCTAAAAATAGCGCAATTGCACTTGGTTTGCCCATACCGGCTTTTACCCAAGTTATCCCAACGCTGAACCAGTCTCTTATATGTATAGGCGGCCACCATCGATGACGCTTCCACGTTCTTTAACTAAACCTACTTTTCCGGAATGGATAACCGGCTCCAGAGTCTTTTTGGCATCAATTGCACCAGAACGCTGTGATTAGCATTAAAGGGCGTCAACAAGATGCGCCCCATTTCCTCGCAATATGGGCCTGATTCAATTAGCCTCGCAGCCGCGTATTTTGTGATGCGAAGCTAATTGTGCAATTTTTTTATTTTTTTTTGTTTATCCACGCCTCAGAGGTGCGTATAAAAATCAGGTACCGTAAGACAAGAAAACGCACATCGCAAACATTTTCCCGTCTAACGCGGGCAGCCATTCTAATTGTATCAGGCACTATGTGACCAAAGCTGTGTACAGACTGTACAATTATCGATAATCGGCCCAATAACTGATTGATTGGAACACTTCTGACCAATAAAGTATCAGTCTGTTTGCACAGCAGATTCCACCAAAGCTGTTGCAATTCTATAAAATGGCACAGCGGGGGTCAAAAGAACTGCCCACTCTTCGGGCACTGCGTAGACGCTGCAGGATTTTCCCCACCTCGCTATTAGACTGTTGTTTTGTCAAGAGTCGGGAAAATCGTTTAAGTGTAAACCTTTCTTAAGAGCCTGGAACAGCAGGGGCGGGACTTGATGATGCAATTGGTCACATGGGCCAAATGCATGTGGTTGGTCTGCTGTCACAGAAGTCCGGGAGCCCTGATCAAGTTACTTGAGTCTCCCTGAAATTAGGCATTAACAAAACTTGTGTATTATAATACAATACTGGTTTTACCAATGTTACTTTTTTTAGTTATTTAAGTCTAAATCAGAATGTAAATATAAAGGCCCCGATTCAGACTTCAGAAGGAAATAAGTACGCACAGATTCCTAAAAGTATGCACTGACTTCCGCCACCATAGGGATACCTTAACTTTTTGTGTGTATGTTTGTGAAAGTAAGAATGGAAGGGCCTAACGCCGCCCACACTGTCCAATTTAAATTTCTCCCCCCAACCACTTTTCTTAATTTCATCTTTCCAAAGTGTTTTCATGCATCTCACGGAGGTCATTAGGTTCTCAGATCAACTCTGTGTGCGATGGGTTCTAATGCGTAACATCTGCAGGTAGCAAAAAAACCCGCAAACATCCGAACACGGCCTGTGTATTTTTAGGAATGTTTTTAAATCTGAATACGGGCTAAACTCTATCATACGGAAACATACACACTGCTCACCGTGGTCAGAGCGAAATTTATGTCTTTTAGATTAACAAAGCCACACGAATGATAGAAAATGCCTTGGCCGGTTTAAATATCCTTCTATCTGCCACAGGGTAAAACAGAATTTATCATCAATCGCAAAGTCAGGAAATCTGCAACAAATGTCATTCACTAAATTTTTATATAAAGCTAACAGTTACCTACAGCATAAACCAGGTGTCCTTTGTATTGTACCCACTGTCAAGACTGGTCATATTACACTGTATTCAGGATTAAACAAAAGGAGGAAGGGGGTGGGGAAATCCCCCTCCCCTCGCCCAAAAAAACCTCCTCCCACCCCACCCCCACCCCCCCATCACAAGACTATAAACTTCACTTCAGCTCAGAGAGCAGACATTAGCAATTCTTAAAGCCTATTGTCCCTGTATTAATAGCATACACAGAAAGGCTACGCTAGTATTGTGCGACTACAACCGTACGTTAAGGAGAAGTAAGTCACCAAAATAAAAGTTCACCGATATGTTCCCTGATAAGCGCCAGACCTCCTTGTCTAATGATATTAAAGGCGTAAAAGCAATCAGTCGGCCATTTTACAGAAGGAGGTATTCGCTGCATGAAGAGCTGAAATCCGGCAAACTAACGAGTGTCAACATTCCCATGTTTGTCAAAGGCAAATAAAATAGAGTATATAGAAAAATATTCACCTTGCAGGAATCTCCTCAGATTGTTTAATGACTAATTATTAACAAGTTAGTCATCCTTCATTGTCCCACAATTCATTTCAAAAACCCTACAGCCAAACTTTCTCAGGAGAGACTTTACCCTGTCAGAGGCTCGATAACGACAACCAAATTTATCCTAATTACAATACGCTATGGACCGTTTCATCAAATTATATCCAGGACGCAGAGGGGCTCATTGCAAGCTTCACCTATGCCTGATAATGCAGCACGTCTGAAATGTCTTCAGATAAACTCCGATAATAAGCTCACACAAATGTGAGCAATGCAAGGTAGATTCACGGCAACACCAGTGATGGTGCGTGCCCATCAGCCACTAGGATAAGAACAGCGAAAACGCTACATAAATAGCGTACAATAATTACTACGCATGCCCAGTAACTTTAATCGGTTAGTTACGGACGGACGGGCACAGAAGACCGAGGTCTGAATACGGGCCATCGTTTTCTAACGGCTCACCCCAAATGTACCACTAGATCCAAAAGTCATACGCAAAACAGCCTATTTATGCATTCTGAATATGTAAATACTATGTGCGTTCGTTATGCGCATGTTGGTTACATACCGAAATGCACTACGAACGATTCCAGATTAGGTGCTTCAAGTATTTCCGATGTGCGACAATAGTGCGCTCGGAAGGTGGGCGAGGGGAGACATTTAAATCGTACAATATGGGCTTGCATTCATACGTATGAATCTTCGTGACGCACCAATCCCATTCTCTGTGGGACAGGTGCATAAAAGTTAAGGTAGGATCCAGGAGACGGAAGCGCCTCAATGTCCTTCTGGAGATATGGCCCCCAAAACTGAACACCGTATTCCAGGTGGGGCTGCACCAATGACATCACTTCTTCTCGTAATGATGTCATAAAGTGACATCACTACTTCTCCTTCTCTATACTATTACCTTTTATAACATCTTCTGCCAGGGCAGACGAATATGTGGTTTAATTCTGTAACAGAGGCCACAGCAAGACTGACCGCAGTTATTCAGTATAGCGGCCTATAGGCACAGCACCAACTAAGGCAATCATGACAACCCCATGCATGAGCAGCATCCGCCCATCCAAAGGGCTGCACATTGTCTTCCACCTCGGTAATAAGTTCAAAATACATATGTAACTAAAGAGGGAGACACAGAAGTAATAGCAACCCTTGTCTCACGTTACAAGTCCAATCACTTCACATTATTCAATACCCAGGAAAAGCAATGGACGCAAATAAATAAAACCACAATTCTTTTATGCCCCTTTAACACTGTAAGAAAAGGAACAACAAGAAGGTTTGAGGAATGTAAATTTTTTTTGGTGGTGTAAACCCGGCGCACAGACAGCCCTAGGGAGAGAGATGGCATATTGTGAATAATTGATGAGACGATCGTGTATCCGTAATAAATCTCACTCAGAGAGACAGGGAGTGAAGGATTATGGGAGCGCCCAATGCCAAGATCAAAAGACTTTTGTTTCCAAGCCCTCTAAGCAGAAGCCTGCAGCACTACGGTAGCATAGTCCATGTAGCGCAGTTCTAACCGGTGACTGAAATGGCCAGGTATGAGCGTCTCACTGAACACGACAAGCTGGGGTCTGCAAAAGACTTAAGCACTTAGGCCCGTATTCAGAGTACCGGACGTATAACATGTACGTACGGTGTTTAGCGATTTTTACTATTGCACATGCGTAGTCATTTTTTTACATAAGCTACGTATTTTTTTCTTACGTAGATTGCGTAAATTCGGTATTTAAATACCTGCCCCCACTCTTAAGTCACAAGGCTGCTGTGGACCGCCTCTTACTTAAAAAAAACGAAGTGCTGCCTTTCAAGACACCTCCTCCCCCACTAGCGCTCACAACTGCCCCGTCCCGCCGAACAGAAGCGTACAGGAAGCATGTTGTGCGCACACTTGCATTTGCTTTCCGAATGGAAAACATCCATATTGCTTAAATCAGGATTCAGCCCATTATAATTATTATTAGTTGGTTATATAGTACCATACTAAAGGGCTCTCATAAGGGACCAGATTTACTAAGCTGCGAGTTTGGAAAAGTGGAGATGTTGCCCATAGCAACCATTCAGATTCTAGCTGACATTCTCAAGTATGTAATAGGAAAGTGAGAGCTAGAATCTGATTGGTTGCTATGGGAAACATCTCCACTTTTCCAAACCTGCAGCTTAGCAAATCTGGCCCAAGAAGTGCTACAAATAAGACAAAATGGATTACGAAGCAGATAAAAAAAGTTAAAATCTAAACTGTTCCTGATCTATAGAATGCAACGAATCAATTTCCACAAAGCAGAATAAAAACATCTGGACGGAGACGTGTAGCCGTAACCCTAAAATAAATTGTCTTTAACACTATAGAATGGCGAGCACACATCTCCAGTGTTGCCTTGTAACAATAAGAGCACATAATTCAATCAGCCGCCTAAGGAAATGTCTCTGCTACTGGAACCGTTACACCTTAAATCAATCCCGGGAGCACTGCAGTGACTTGTGTGTAACACCTCTCAGGCTAGCAGGATACATTTGGGTATTGTTCTCATCGAACACCAAGGAGCCTGAACCTTTCACCCTCACAGAGAGCTGCCTGCATGTGTACAGGAGACGCAATCACCGAGTTTACAACTTTCTGGCATTCTGAAATATAAAAGAGGGAAGAAAGACAAAACTTGTGTGGGAAAAGAAAAAGTGGAAGGGGGTTTAATGCACCATTTCATCGCAAGGGGTATAGGGGCTGTACAATGAAGAAAAAGAGAGCCGCTGAGGGCAAGCTCCTATGCCCATGCTGATGTTTATTCCATCTGAAATAAAACCTCTAGTTACTCATTACAAAGAGGAGGATCGCTGAGTCGCTGAGACGAAAGTAGAATCCTAATGATACCAGAACAGTCGTTGCTGTCAGAGGTCTGTAATATATGGCCGACCTTCTGCTTGGGTAAAGTCGGCCGGTCAAAAAGAAAAGAGAAAAAAAAGAAAAGTTGGGGGAAAAAAAAAAAATTACTTTACAGACTTTATTTCATTAAAAGTTCCAGTCAACGAAATGGCGGCATCCATGAGCGCGGTCTCTGGGTATAGATTCCATTCTGCGATGGGCCTACGGAACGGCACATAACGTCATTTTTTTCTTGTACACCATTGAGGTTCAAGGGAAAATGAGCCAAGTGCGATAGAGGGGAATAGTCACCTTTCACATCTAACCCAATCATGGCGGAGAACAAGTATTTGTCCTTCGTAGTGAGAGATCTCACATCAGAGGTAATAATTGGAGATATCCCAAACTCCATAATGAGCAGGCAATTGCTCCACCCCACTCCACCTACTCAAAGGACACTGCCCATGCCGCTGGGTCTAAAAAACAGACCACAATGACAAATGCCTCCCAGTCCACCCATCTCCCAAAACACCAAGCCGCAAAAATCATGGAGACACAATCTTCATCACATTCGTTACCTTCCCCCCTACACACACACACACACACCATTGCACAGTATCAATTCTATCATTGTAATGCCTTTGTGAACTGACCGTGATACACTCTGTACTGCTAACATATGGCATCAACGAACAAAGGCAATAGTTACATATACAACAAAATTAACAGAAAATGTACAAGTTCAAATAAATAAGGAATACAATACAAATACAAAATACAGTACAACAATAGCAGAACAATGGGAGATAAAGGTGCAGGAGGTGTGTGCAGGAGCAGGTGAATAAGGAGAGAGAGACAGTAGAGAGTCTTTTGACAATAAAAAGTAAAAACAGAAAAAAAAAAATAAAAAAAAAAGTTTCCATAAAGCTTAACTTTGCTTGTAAAAAATAATATTCGGAAAACTTCTCCTTTTCGTGTCTGACTCTGATCTAATGATAATTTCAGAGCGCTTGTCCTTTTTACAGGTCACCTGCACACAAGTCGCAGGCATTATGTAAGATGTAAGATGTACCATAAGTGACATGAAACGCAGCCCATACATACAGCGGGAAATTGGTGGCCACGCAAGAGACTATGAACCACGCTGCGTGAGGTCACTGCTTTCTAGAAAACTAAAAGGGGATGAGAAAAGTTCAGTCCTCTAAAAGCAGTTTTGCTGGCGGTCATGCATGGTTCAGTCCCCGTTTATAGGACTAAATACTAGAATATTGTTGGTGATACATTGCTGTTCTAACATATCGCTGCTCCAGCTCCCATGGGAAAAGCAGTGCCCTGAGCATGCCCTCCACACCTCTAATTACTGCCAACCGCAGAATGACATTATCCTGCGCCCCAACATATACTGAACAGAGCTGTGTGCATTTATATCAACAAGTGTGGAAAATTCTCAGGTGCTAACCTACTGTGCAGCCCAGCAAAGGTCAACACAGGAGCATCATAGCAGCTCAATGTTCTCTTTACGACCTTCAACCCACCTTCATATTTCTGATCCGCCTCCACTTAAAAAAATTGCGACTTCTAATAAGCGAGTCTCTCGCAGCCAACCAATCCCCGTCCTTACGGTATTTTGTAATAATAAACCCCGCCCAAGAGTGTCAAAAATCAGACGCAGAATCGTGTAGCTTGCGTTTCCGAGCACGGCGCTCTGTTACGTGCGCAGGTGAAACACGTGCTCCCCGAAGAAAGCCACTTGATTTAGTCAAAAATGACCCACATGGGGCTAGATTTACTAAGCTGCGGGTTTGGAAAGTGGAGATGTTGCCCATAGCAACCAGATTCTAGCTTACATTCTCTAGGATGTAATAGGAAAGGGAGAGATATAATCTGATTGGTTGCTATGGGCAACATCTCCACTTTTCCAAACCCGCAGCTTAATAAATCTGGCTCATGGTGTCCACATTAAGGCCAATCTATGCCCACTTTTGTACTCGATGAATTAGGATATTTGGAGAGGTAAATAATAGGACGCAAAGGGGTTTCAGACACAGTCAGACTAATGTCGAAAGTACGAATGTCGATTAAATCACATTTTTTTGTGCGGTTTTATACAATGCTTACCACTGAGACACTAGTCCTTACTATGGTAACACAAGCAACTCTCCACCAATAGCCCAGGACAGTTTGACATTACAGGGAGATGTTAGCACTACCTGATTTCAGCACAGCAGAAGTGTTTATACAGAGGAAAAACCAGATGCAATGTTTGTAAAACAAAGGACGGTCTAACGTTGAGCCAGGAGAGAGCCAGCCCTGAGCGCCCGAGCTGAAATCCGAAGCCTTAAAACACTGAAAACGCAGCCTTCATCAAGACGATGCTGGAGGCTAGAGCGGTGCATGTCTGTCACATGACACCCGGAACACGAGAATCCCCGTCCAGTCATATCCTGACTTTTCATGAAGCTTTGTTTAAAAGCAGAGCGTTCCCTCCCCAACTCCAACACTAACGTGTTCCTGCCCTGGAGTAAAGAAAGTATCTGGATGTAAACATACAAGAAGATTCTTCCAATAGGCCGTGGTGGTACTACAAATCCCAGCATGACCCAGACAAGGACTTCTAGGGTTTGCTATACCACAAGGACTGGGAAGTTCCTCTTTAGGATATAAGATATTTTTATTCGGTGACAGCTGCTCTCAGTAAACGGACAGATCTGCCGACCACGATTATGAGAGCACAGAAGAAAGATCAACGAAAACGAATGTAAAAAGCGCAGAAGATCCTCTAGAAGGATCAATGTAGAGATATTACAATCACTATACAGGACAAGAGAAGTGGTACTCTGCAATAATCCGTACACGCCGAGAAGGGAGAGATACTGGGAATTACTGTACACTAAAGGTACCATTTATTCAGAAAACTTAAATGAAGATCTATTTACGTCAATGTCAATGCTCTTGTCCTAAGTAGCGTCCGAATTTATTAATACTCCCGTTTTGTGATCCTTAGTGTGGGTTTTTGCTGCATAACAAACCTCATCCATCCACCCACTGTCCCATTAGCGCATTTTTAGAAGAGCGCCAAGTATCACCAAGGACGGGCAAGTATTTGATTGTCTTAAACGGCTCTTGCGTCAAGGCCCCACACAAGTAATGAACAGGATTGGCCGCGCCCTGGAGGACAACACATGTCCTCATGCCAACCCACACCAGATTTCACCTATTGCCGCTACATCCAATTTTTACAAACGACCCAAAAACCAATCTCTTGGTGGCTTTGGGTGATGTACAGGCCAATAAGAACCTCTTGACATTATAATCCACCATGTTTAAACCCTGTCACTCCCTCCGTGATCCTCTGTGGAAAAAAACTTTAATGCAAAAAGACATATAAAAGAATCGAAGAAAATAAACGGATAAGCCGCACGTTCAATGATCGCAATCAAATGACTAATGTTCTCATAACTGTAGTAAGAGCTATAATTATAAGGAGATTTAGGAATTACAAACGCACAGATAATACACTCAAGTCTGAAATCCTTTCTGTAAAGAGATGAGCTGCTACATGGGAATTAAGATGGCGATGATCTCTTTGCGGCAATCAAATCTTTCAACGGATGCTCATCTGAATAATCCCAGGCCTGTTGTTACCTGTCTACAAGGCTCCTGTTTCGTATTGGAGACGGCGTGAAAGCAGGGACTGAGGAATCAGTTCAGAGATGGGTGCTCTCACGCTGTTGACTATTCGGATATCTCCACGGTCAACTCTGCAAGCAATTGGCTTTGTGTTGGAAGGGGGGGAGCTGAGACTGGACCTCTTTTCTCTTCTCATTTGAAGCACAAAATAAGAGCCAACCCGGCCGGCCGCCCCATGGTGAACCACCAGCTGCTACCAGGGCAGTAAAACCATTTTGTGCAATCCATCATCCTTCCCTCCTCTAATGTCCAAGCCTCATATGGAGCCTCCAAACATTCTACCCTCTTCTCCCATCATCTAATAGTCTGCTCTCCATGGGGATTCTAAGCCAACAGTCTTATAGCCAGGTCCTATGTTAGCCAGCCAAGATAAAAGGGACACAAAAACAACCCCCCTCTTCCCATGCAAATAGGGCCAAGCCAGGAAGAACACATGGACGTAAGCCTTCAAAGCTGAGTCAACAACACAAGACAGCTGTGTACCTCCTGCACTAGCTCCTCGATGGAGTCACATTTCGGGATCACACACCTCAATGGAGGTGAAGAGAACATCCATTGCAATGCTGCAATATGGTGGATCATCAAGGGACAAGCACCCTTCATTCAAAAGACAATGGGGTAGATCCAGAACTCCGCTTGTAATCCGTTTCCTAGCGTAGCGTATTTACAGGAGCGTGCCTTCTATACACTCCCCTTGCATGTATGCACTTTGGCCACTTTACGCTTTCCAAACCCTACCTTAACTTTTAGCAGCGTAACCGCTCACGTCCGCACACGTATTTATAGCCTGCGCGTAGTTACACCGCTAAGCACGCCCATACAGTACGATTTAAATGCAAACCCCCGCCTACATTGCGTAATTTCATCATACTTACAGCTATCGTAATATTGGCACGGCCCCTCGAACGTTTTTACGCTAGTTACATGGAAGGCCCTTACGCTCATAGTTATGTTGAATTACGTAGCGTAACATCCGCCGCGCGCACGCTCAGTACGTTTTTACGTCTCCGCCAGGCGTAAATACGCCGGAAAACGTTGTTCTGGATCTGCCCCATTATTCTGTGTGACTACAGCACACTTCCCACCATGAAAGATCTGCTCTAAAAACCACCCCCTTCTGTAGGACAAGTTACTCGTTTCTGATCAGTCTGAAATACATTTTCTAAGATAGTGGAATCAATCTAAGGGTCAGATTTACTAAGCTGCGGGTTTGGAAACATGGAGATGTTGCACATAGCAACCAATCAGATTCTAGCTCTCACTTTCCTATTACATACTACAGAATGTCAGC
This sequence comes from Limnodynastes dumerilii, assembly GCA_011038615.1. Classification (NCBI taxonomy): domain Eukaryota; kingdom Metazoa; phylum Chordata; class Amphibia; order Anura; family Limnodynastidae; genus Limnodynastes; species Limnodynastes dumerilii. Next base: position 141,222 of record WWET01002895.1, on the reverse strand, counting down.
TAGACACTGATTGGTTGCTATGGGCAACATCTCCACTTTTCCAAACTCGCAGCTTAAACTCAAAACAAACAGGGTCAGATTTACTAAGCTGCGGGTTTGGAAACATGGAGATGTTGCACATAGCAACCAATCAGATTCTAGCTCTCACTTTCCTATTACATACTACAGAATGTCAGCTAGACACTGATTGGTTGCTATGGGCAACATCTCCACTTTTCCAAACTCGCAGCTTAGTAAATCTGGCCTTATATGTCCTAAGCATTAAAAAAAAGGTCCTATCATGATTGTTAACATTGTAAAGCGCTATGTAATCTGATGGTGCTATATCAAAACCAGTTAAACAAATAAAATCACAGTCAACTAATTTTGCACCAAAATAAAATATTAACACAATCATGCAAAATTCCAGGTATCGCGCATGGAATAGTTTTATTCATTGAAACAATGGGTGCAGATCGCCCGTGCGAAGATCTCATTTATCATTCCGGCAATCGCTGCATTTTCCTGCAGTTTTCAATCACTGCATCATTTTCCACAATTGCTGTGTATACAAACATTACAACGGCATCGATGACTATTTTCTATAGGCTAACCATAACCCTGTATTTAGGGAGAGTGACATGACGTTCGGCATTCAGTATGGGTAACTTATCGAAATTGGAACTTTTTGCCGTAATAACATTTTTCTACTTTCTATTACTGTCTGAACGGAAACAGTTGCCTTTTAGCCGTCGGCAGTAGTGCGGTCGCAATAGCGATTATCAAACCGGCAGCCGCTTAACAGATTCAAGTGGTCTAGTACAGTCTTAAAATACAGCACAGCTAGAATTTGATTGGCTGCAGTTTGTAAAAAGCTGTGGAAGTATTGGTCAGAGAGACACAGATGAGAAACAGAGCAATCCTGGTGTGTTACATACACAGAAGATTAAATGTCACATATTGGCCTGTACAAGATCATGTCTGACAGGCCTGTAACACAAACCAACATGCCAGGTCACAGACTGATAGATCCCAGACACACAGCCTCACAGTCAACATGCCACGAGTGTTACACCCTGGGTGATATTTCTCCAAGTCACATCTCTCTGGGATCTCCTTTTAGGACACAAATCTTGTTGCCCACGGAAACCTCAATCATTGCAGTGGTGCAGAATATAGGAGCGAGTCTTGCTTGCGCAACATCATTATACCACGGACAGCAGCATTTGCTGACATCACCTCCTGGGGACATCACCCAATGATTACCACGGATGTCAAATACAACACTGAATGTTGGCAGCAAAACAAGGCTGATAACTATACAAGAGAAGCAGTAACTGTGATTGGTCAGGTTTCATGCACAGATATCCATATGGATGACATGTCCAGGTGCTTATTTCCCCGGTGGATCCAGTCTCCCACACGGGGAAGGTTAGGCCACTCCCTCTGCGCATATGGAGATACGATCTGTGGATCCTACCATAAAACTTAGCACACAGACCCTGTTCTATCTACAGACTTCCCTCCGCCCTCCCCATGTAGCAGAGCCGCTTTCCGCCACCAGAATTTCGTCATGGGAATGTGCACCTTCAGCAAAAAAACAAAAACAGACTTTCCCAATGCTAGCCATCGAAAAGTGCCTCCTTTTCGTAGGCCTGGCTCCCGTCCAATGCGCACCCATCCAGACTCAGAAACATTAAGGTGGGCACAGCCGTCATTAGTCCATCAGCGCATGGTTAAGTAGTGAACCCCCAGACAGTGGGTCCCATCGTTTATGCATCTCTCTCATTTCTTTGCTCAGGGAGCCAGGTACACGAAAACTCAAATTCTGAATTTGGCTAATTAAGAAATTAAGATCGGGGGGGAAATAGTATGTTGTCCACATTCAGGGTAGAATATTGCCAAAGACTGATGCCACTTATATATGCGCAATAGAACTCCCCAACAAAAGTTGATTTCTGTTAGTTAATGAGAAAATTTACAGACTGGCGTAGTGAACATTTTCACTACGAGGTTAATGCCGAAAAGGTGGTCGGTCACAAGTCATCACTAACCAAACATACCAAAAAGTTCCGCAGTACTCAGCAACAGAATTTCCCTATCCAAACCTCATCATTGTAAAACCCGGAGTGGAGTCTGGTGCTGTACTCTGTCCCATCATGCCTGCGAGGCCTGTACAACTCTTGTTATAACATATTCAACTCAGACAAAAGTTTGCAATTAAAGGGGGGTTAAAACCCAGCTCCCAGACTCGGCTTGTTTACAAAGGCCCATTTATCTTTAATTACTCCGAGGTGTCACCTCTCCTAGAAAAATAAATACACCTTAATCCTCCACAGACTGACGCACTTACCCCGGTCGCCGCGACTTAGGAGAGTACACGGGAGAGGTAAGACAGATGGCGGCGGCGGCAGGTGCCAACAATCCGTAAATTTGCTGACGGAGAAAAAAGGTGAAAAATTCGTCTGTTGGTAAGAAGGAATGTCAGCGATGGGTCAAGATAAAGGCGGGAACCAGTAACATTCAAGACGGACACATTTTCACTCCTACACCTGATCCACTTACCTGTGAGCAATATTTATTAAGAGTAGCAGGAAGCCTACGGTGCTCCAGACTTATAGGGACTACAAATCCCAGCATTACCACCAACCATGCTTGCCGGGATCTAGAGAGAGATAAGACCCAGGCCAAAACCCTAGCAACCCAGAAGGATCGGCCCATAATCTGATGGAAAATAGGTCACACATTAAACAAACAAACAAAAAAAAAAAACAGATTCAAAATCAACTTGTTTCCAAAACCCAGCCACACTGCTAAGGTTAAAGCATTGAAATTCAACACCGAGGCAGGAGGAAGCACCACGGCACACAAAAGAGCGAAAGCCGGTTAGACGGGTTCCCTCGTAACGCTCCTCAATGCCACGCTGACTGTATATACAAGTCACTGCGAGACACACGCTGAATACACAACCTCACAGCAGACAGGAGGCGATTAGAAGCAACGGCGTGAAGGTCACGTTAATTGCACCCGACCAAACAATACTGTCCCGTACCAAACAAGCGGCCGCATCACCGATAACGATCCTTTTATGCCCCAGAGAACCCGTTCAAGGTTGCGGAAACACTAAGAAGCGGGTTGGAGATGGCAGAGGATTAGTCGTATTAGTAGCATTGATAAGCGGTCAATATAAATAAGTCATTAACCGAGTGTCTATTTATATCCAATGCCAAGAGCTGGACAGATAATTATGTGAGGTCTCCGGGGATTTCATAGCGCACTGTCACAGACATTCAGGTAGGAACATTGGTCCGGATTCACAGATTCCCCATTTCTGTACATAGATTGCGTAAGCTCGATCTTCAGACGTACAGAAATGGTACATAGATAGAGTAAATAAGCTACTAGGCATGTGTAGCAGCTCAATTCTTAAAACAACGTACGTAAGACGAAAATTACGTAATTACGTAACTGTGAATCCGGACCATTGTGTGGAATGCTTCATTTTACGGCACTGTATTACATTTAGAGGTCTCTTACCTTATGTACTTAACAAGTACCAAGATTACGGCAAGTATTAATTCTATTTATTAACAGGATTTTATACAGGGTCTTCGGATTACGTAGCGCTTTACAACTCTAACAATCATTAGAAAAGGAAGACTGCATGGTAACAAACGGACAGGGCGGGTTAAAGGGCAATCTATAGGTAACGTGCGGCCCGCTTACAAATCAGGCGATCGGACAGTCAATCGCACGACCAATTTACAACGTGTGTACACTCCTGTGATGCTTTATCCAATTATCCCAATTCGGACGTCATGCAGCGCCTTTGAGGACAGAGATTGGAAAAGCGTATATGGCGAGGAGATTGCTGAGGAGAAGCTGAGCCAAAAGTTTCAGCAGGTGCATGTGGGAGGTCTGCTGTAACATTGGACAGTGTGTATCATGGATTGTGTGCTGTATCTGCTGTAACATTGGACAGTGTGTACATGGATTGGATGCTGTATCTGCTGTAACATTGCACAGTGTGTATCATGGATTGGGTGCTGTATCTGCTGTAACATTGCACAGTGTGTACATGGATTGGGTGCTGTATCTGCTGTAACATTGGACAGTGTGTATCATGGATTGGGTGCTGTATCTGCTGTAACATTGGACAGTGTGTATCATGGATTGGGTGCTGTATCTGCTGTAACATTGGACAGTGTGTATCATGGATTGGGTGCTGTATCTGCTGTAACATTGGACAGTGTGTATCATGGATTGGGTGCTGTATCTGCTGTAACATTGGACAGTGTGTATCATGGATTGGGTGCTGTATCTGCTGTAACATTGGACAGTGTGTATCATGGATTGGGTGCTGTATCTGCTGTAACATTGGACAGTGTGTATCATGGATTGGGTGCTGTATCTGCTGTAACATTGGACAGTGTGTATCATGGATTGGGTGCTGTATCTGCTGTAACATTGGACAGTGTGTATCATGGATTGGGTGCTGTATCTGCTGTAACATTGGACAGTGTGTATCATGGATTGGGTGCTGTATCTGCTGTAACATTGGACAGTGTGTATCATGGATTGGGTGCTGTATCTGCTGTAACATTGGACAGTGTGTATCATGGATTGGGTGCTGTATCTGCTGTAACATTGGACAGTGTGTATCATGGATTGGGTGCTGTATCTGCTGTAACATTGGACAGTGTGTATCATGGATTGGGTGCTGTATCTGCTGTAACATTGGACAGTGTGTATCATGGATTGGGTGCTGTATCTGCTGTAACATTGGACAGTGTGTATCATGGATTGGGTGCTGTATCTGCTGTAACATTGGACAGTGTGTATCATGGATTGGGTGCTGTATCTGCTGTAACATTGGACAGTGTGTATCATGGATTGGGTGCTGTATCTGCTGTAACATTGGACAGTGTGTATCATGGATTGGGTGCTGTATCTGCTGTAACATTGGACAGTGTGTATCATGGATTGGGTGCTGTATCTGCTGTAACATTGGACAGTGTGTATCATGGATTGGGTGCTGTATCTGCTGTAACATTGGACAGTGTGTATCATGGATTGGGTGCTGTATCTGCTGTAACATTGGACAGTGTGTATCATGGATTGGGTGCTGTATCTGCTGTAACATTGGACAGTGTGTATCATGGATTGGGTGCTGTATCTGCTGTAACATTGGACAGTGTGTATCATGGATTGGGTGCTGTATCTGCTGTAACATTGGACAGTGTGTATCATGGATTGGGTGCTGTATCTGCTGTAACATTGGACAGTGTGTATCATGGATTGGGTGCTGTATCTGCTGTAACATTGGACAGTGTGTATCATGGATTGGGTGCTGTATCTGCTGTAACATTGGACAGTGTGTATCATGGATTGGGTGCTGTATCTGCTGTAACATTGGACAGTGTGTATCATGGATTGGGTGCTGTATCTGCTGTAACATTGGACAGTGTGTATCATGGATTGGGTGCTGTATCTGCTGTAACATTGGACAGTGTGTATCATGGATTGGGTGCTGTATCTGCTGTAACATTGGACAGTGTGTATCATGGATTGGGTGCTGTATCTGCTGTAACATTGGACAGTGTGTATCATGGATTGGGTGCTGTATCTGCTGTAACATTGGACAGTGTGTATCATGGATTGGGTGCTGTATCTGCTGTAACATTGGACAGTGTGTATCATGGATTGGGTGCTGTATCTGCTGTAACATTGGACAGTGTGTATCATGGATTGGGTGCTGTATCTGCTGTAACATTGGACAGTGTGTATCATGGATTGGGTGCTGTATCTGCTGTAACATTGGACAGTGTGTATCATGGATTGGGTGCTGTATCTGCTGTAACATTGGACAGTGTGTATCATGGATTGGGTGCTGTATCTGCTGTAACATTGGACAGTGTGTATCATGGATTGGGTGCTGTATCTGCTGTAACATTGGACAGTGTGTATCATGGATTGGGTGCTGTATCTGCTGTAACATTGGACAGTGTGTATCATGGATTGGGTGCTGTATCTGCTGTAACATTGGACAGTGTGTATCATGGATTGGGTGCTGTATCTGCTGTAACATTGGACAGTGTGTATCATGGATTGGGTGCTGTATCTGCTGTAACATTGGACAGTGTGTATCATGGATTGGGTGCTGTATCTGCTGTAACATTGGACAGTGTGTATCATGGATTGGGTGCTGTATCTGCTGTAACATTGGACAGTGTGTATCATGGATTGGGTGCTGTATCTGCTGTAACATTGGACAGTGTGTATCATGGATTGGGTGCTGTATCTGCTGTAACATTGGACAGTGTGTATCATGGATTGGGTGCTGTATCTGCTGTAACATTGGACAGTGTGTATCATGGATTGGGTGCTGTATCTGCTGTAACATTGGACAGTGTGTATCATGGATTGGGTGCTGTATCTGCTGTAACATTGGACAGTGTGTATCATGGATTGGGTGCTGTATCTGCTGTAACATTGGACAGTGTGTATCATGGATTGGGTGCTGTATCTGCTGTAACATTGGACAGTGTGTATCATGGATTGGGTGCTGTATCTGCTGTAACATTGGACAGTGTGTATCATGGATTGGGTGCTGTATCTGCTGTAACATTGGACAGTGTGTATCATGGATTGGGTGCTGTATCTGCTGTAACATTGGACAGTGTGTATCATGGATTGGGTGCTGTATCTGCTGTAACATTGGACAGTGTGTATCATGGATTGGGTGCTGTATCTGCTGTAACATTGGACAGTGTGTATCATGGATTGGGTGCTGTATCTGCTGTAACATTGGACAGTGTGTATCATGGATTGGGTGCTGTATCTGCTGTAACATTGGACAGTGTGTATCATGGATTGGGTGCTGTATCTGCTGTAACATTGGACAGTGTGTATCATGGATTGGGTGCTGTATCTGCTGTAACATTGGACAGTGTGTATCATGGATTGGGTGCTGTATCTGCTGTAACATTGGACAGTGTGTATCATGGATTGGGTGCTGTATCTGCTGTAACATTGGACAGTGTGTATCATGGATTGGGTGCTGTATCTGCTGTAACATTGGACAGTGTGTATCATGGATTGGGTGCTGTATCTGCTGTAACATTGGACAGTGTGTATCATGGATTGGGTGCTGTATCTGCTGTAACATTGGACAGTGTGTATCATGGATTGGGTGCTGTATCTGCTGTAACATTGGACAGTGTGTATCATGGATTGGGTGCTGTATCTGCTGTAACATTGGACAGTGTGTATCATGGATTGGGTGCTGTATCTGCTGTAACATTGGACAGTGTGTATCATGGATTGGGTGCTGTATCTGCTGTAACATTGGACAGTGTGTATCATGGATTGGGTGCTGTATCTGCTGTAACATTGGACAGTGTGTATCATGGATTGGGTGCTGTATCTGCTGTAACATTGGACAGTGTGTATCATGGATTGGGTGCTGTATCTGCTGTAACATTGGACAGTGTGTATCATGGATTGGGTGCTGTATCTGCTGTAACATTGGACAGTGTGTATCATGGATTGGGTGCTGTATCTGCTGTAACATTGGACAGTGTGTATCATGGATTGGGTGCTGTATCTGCTGTAACATTGGACAGTGTGTATCATGGATTGGGTGCTGTATCTGCTGTAACATTGGACAGTGTGTATCATGGATTGGGTGCTGTATCTGCTGTAACATTGGACAGTGTGTATCATGGATTGGGTGCTGTATCTGCTGTAACATTGGACAGTGTGTATCATGGATTGGGTGCTGTATCTGCTGTAACATTGGACAGTGTGTATCATGGATTGGGTGCTGTATCTGCTGTAACATTGGACAGTGTGTATCATGGATTGGGTGCTGTATCTGCTGTAACATTGGACAGTGTGTATCATGGATTGGGTGCTGTATCTGCTGTAACATTGGACAGTGTGTATCATGGATTGGGTGCTGTATCTGCTGTAACATTGGACAGTGTGTATCATGGATTGGGTGCTGTATCTGCTGTAACATTGGACAGTGTGTATCATGGATTGGGTGCTGTATCTGCTGTAACATTGGACAGTGTGTATCATGGATTGGGTGCTGTATCTGCTGTAACATTGGACAGTGTGTATCATGGATTGGGTGCTGTATCTGCTGTAACATTGGACAGTGTGTATCATGGATTGGGTGCTGTATCTGCTGTAACATTGGACAGTGTGTATCATGGATTGGGTGCTGTATCTGCTGTAACATTGGACAGTGTGTATCATGGATTGGGTGCTGTATCTGCTGTAACATTGGACAGTGTGTATCATGGATTGGGTGCTGTATCTGCTGTAACATTGGACAGTGTGTATCATGGATTGGGTGCTGTATCTGCTGTAACATTGGACAGTGTGTATCATGGATTGGGTGCTGTATCTGCTGTAACATTGGACAGTGTGTATCATGGATTGGGTGCTGTATCTGCTGTAACATTGGACAGTGTGTATCATGGATTGGGTGCTGTATCTGCTGTAACATTGGACAGTGTGTATCATGGATTGGGTGCTGTATCTGCTGTAACATTGGACAGTGTGTATCATGGATTGGGTGCTGTATCTGCTGTAACATTGGACAGTGTGTATCATGGATTGGTATATATATATATATTTTTTTTTTTTTTACAGACATGCAAAGTAAGCAACTATTTACAGATTTACGGAACACACTTTTAACGCCAGCCGCTGCCATATTCCTCATGTAATGTTAATGTTTCAGCTAAATGATTTATTTACAGTGTTTGCGGCAGTTAGAGACAATTAAGTTATAATTGAGTTAAAGCAATATTTGGTTTAGCAGCTAAGAACTAGGTGCCTCACACCACAGAGTGGTCACTAAGTCTTAGGAGTCATGGCTGCCGAACAAAATGGCCGCTTCCATAGTAGTCAGCCATTTAATACGAAAGAGATGGTAAGGAAACGGGCAGCAGAAAGTCAGATCTTTTCCATTCAGAAAGAGGATGAATGGTATGTGAGCAGATCTGCGTGACAAGCTTTGTGTGCCGGAATCCTTACACACTGGCGGTCATACGATAGTCTGGTGAAACAAGATTTCTTTCTGAAAAGACCCTCGGGAAAGAAAAAATCCCTCTGCAGGTCTTAGCAATGTGATGCCGGATGTCATCCTAAGAGTTATAATGTGTGGACTCTTTCCTCCAGCAGACGGAAGGGATTTATGGGTTCAGTCTATGGTCAGCATCTAAAAAAAACCACAATACAATACGAAGAAAACGCTTGTTTCCTTCACATTTTCACCCTCTCGCCTCACACCTGCATTTAGAGGAATCAGTGATTTGGTGGTGCTGTCCTTTGTCGGGTGTGGTCTGCCGTTCCGATAATCTGAATGGCGACAGTTACTATGCCGGCACTAAAATACACACATCGATCGAGTCAGTATCTCAACGCCTGTCTACTGGAGTATTATAATGCAGACTGTTCTGCAATGCAATAATCCTGACCCTAAGCCTAATGCCTAACCACTAACCGTGGCAAAGCAGCAGGAACAGGGAGACCGTAAAATTCGCTACAGATACAGCAGGTACCTGGGAGAGTCAATGATATTAAGGTGCCCTGTCAGGGGATACCTGCCACCAGTCCCCTTTAAACACAGTCGTTCCTCTATAATTAAAAAGCAGCCGTAACCAGTTATCAAAGTTAATTACTGGTCAATAATGATAAATTATACTCAATATGTTGGTTGTACGTTCTATGGTCTTTAGCATTGGAATATAAAGAACTTACTTAAAACAAAAAATATATACTTAATATTTGGCCGTGCTCCATATTTATCTGCCACAAAAACCCCTCACAAATGAAATACTATTAGTCTCAGTATAATTCAGAATAAATCACAAACCATATAGTATATATTTTTTATTATTTATTTTTATTCTATAATGATACCAAAACAGTAGTTTCCCATTAGAACGAGGCTGTTATACTTAAACCATTATGGTAGACGGATGTATGTAGAGGGCACATGTCTGCTTAGTACTTTACACTGGATTAAAAAAAAAATATGGCTGTACTCTTGCTCCTTTATGGCCCTAATGACCTCAAGGTATGAGGGGAAAGGAAGAACAGGATATACCTGAGCGGTGCAACTCTCCCATGATCTCACTGTGAGAGCAAAGATGCCACTTTCACTGACCATTCACAAGCGTCTGATTAAATTATTAGGTTTTATTGCAGAGTCTTGGATGGTCATTTAAGGAACGGGGTCACACTAATCAGCAAACAAAAGCAGAACAAGCCAAACCCCCAAAGCAAAAAGTCACTCCACCTAAAGACTGAAACGCCATTTCTATACCAGTCAGCGCAGGACTAATATCAGTGACAATAATAATAATACCTCCTGCTATATAATATTAGGATATTGCAAGTCCTGGTGCCAGATTTACTAAGCTGCAGGTTTGGAAAAGTGGAGATGTTGCCCATAGCAACCAATCAGATTCTAGTTGACATTCTCAAGTATGTAATAGGAAAGTGAGAGCTAGAATCTGATTGGTTGCTATGGGCAACATCTCCACTTTTCCAAACCCACAGCTTAGCAAGTCTGGCCCCTGGCCTTCCATCACCACCAAAAAGGACACCGCTGACGTCTCCGATTGGATAGGACCACACACTGGGCGATAATAGTCACTTGCCAAACCCCCTCCCTCACTAATCCTGTAGTATCAGCCATTATTGTAGGACATTTTGGAACAGTTTTTCAACAAATCCATACGTGCCACACAGGGTACACTAATCAGGCCCATGAGCCATATAGCAATCAGCCCAAATTTTGTATAGCGTGTGAGTCTACCAGGAGTAATGAGACATGAGTGACATTACTATGCGCCAAGCATAAAGTATATCTTACAGCATAATTCATTATAGTCGTGGCATTTTCAAAATGATTAAAATAACCCAAATTTCTGTCTATCCATAAAAGCAAATAAAAAATCCTGTCATTTTACCTCAAAAAAAAGTTAGGTCATTGATTTTTGACACAAGTTTGGAGGGAAAATGTGTCCTAGTAACTTAGCATGACAAATGTGACCCAATTAAGAACATTTGGATAAAAGGAGTCGTTTCAGGCCCTTGGCCTCTATTTATATCCAGAGAAGGGTTGCTTTTTCCTAAAGGGAATAAAATAAAAGATATATTATTTTTTTAAATGGCCGATTATGCTGTGAGGAATTTTTTTTTGTTAACTCTTCCCTAACCATAGATGGATTCTGTTCTATCACTTGCTCTAAAACCACCGCCAGCCACATGCGCAAATGCGATACGAGACTTCTCCATTTTAAGTCACATGATGAAATTACAGCGCCTTTCATTACCAATAAAATAAAAAACCTGTATACCCAATTCAAGCACAACATACAACATAATCCTCCAACACCCAGCCTCATCTGGCCGCATCGTGGAGGACATTAAACACGTAAAGAGGGATTTATATCTCCAAGACCCACACGCTTTAAGACTCTCCAAAGTAATAGCATTAGCACCTTATTTCACCCGCTGGTTAGGTTTGAATAGGCCGGACTCTGTGTGTGTCTACAAACAGCGCTGTATGGCGGCATTAAGCACCAATCGGAGAAGGAAAAAAAGAGTTTCTCTGGGCTCCAGCAGAGACACTTGATTTCTCTCTAGCGCTTACGGACAAGACATTACCCGCGGTTTCAGTTTAGCAAACACCAGAGAGGCCCCTGAAAAGCGTCTCACGTGGAGAAGCGCGGCAGGAGAATAACGAGGGATTTTCTAATTGTAGCTTCCACTCAAGACGGAATGAAAAGAAGGAAAAAAATCACTGATTGTGTCCACCAACAACGGCAAAGCCTTATCAGCGTGAGCCCTTTATTTCCAGGTAGCAGTGCTCAACGATGATTAGATCAGTCAACGTTTAGATTCAGAAGAGGACATATTTAGCAGAACGCCGGTTCCTCGTCCTGATACTTTTCTGTACATATGCACTCAAGCAAAACGTTTAGGACTTAAGCCGCTCAAAATACTTTAATTAAAAATAAAGGGGGCTTTAGGCCTTCAAAGGGACTTTATATGCTCCATCCTGCAACTTTAACTAAATACATTAACGGGGGATGGGTAAGGACGAGTAAAGCTGGTTACACACTGTACGATAACCAGACCGACATAGACCTGCTGTGTATCTACAATCGTACCCGGACATAGACTTTGTTATGGTATCGGATGCCTACAAAGAGCTTGACCCAATGGTAAGAAACATGGCTGAAGGGCACAGGATATTGGATCGGAACCAGACCTAAGAACAGGGTACACCTCATGCAAGCAGATGCGTGGACGGCTTATGTGAGCAGATGCGTGGACGGCTTATGTGAGCATAGTAATGATGTACTCTCAATGCTGCATTCCGTGCTGGGGCATTTAATGAACGTGGGGCGTGAAGACCGGTCGTGTGTACGTGGAATACGCACCTTCTATGAGGGGAGGTATTTAAATCGTACATTATGGGCTTGGCTAACTCCTTATGTACGCCCAGCATTATGAATGCAACTCTTAAGCACAGGGGCGGTGTTCATAAAAGTTGAGGTAGGGTTCTGGTATTGTAAACCCCCGTGCAAGGGAAATGCACTACCCTCGTTCTTATGGATTTTAGGATGAATGGACTTACGAGCGGCTGTGCGTATCTGATTCAGGATCCGGCCTATTAAGTGCAACTTTTAAATGCATTAAAATAAAACAAATAAAAGAAAAAAAAATAGTAGCAGGAAAATAGGCTGAAGAATTGGAGGATATAATGGACATCGTTGGACTGCTTTCTTGGCCAAGATAGATAAAGATTTGCAGAAATGACCAATGTTACACAACATGTAATGATCACAAGATAATTACCAAGAGAAACTACATTTAAAAGACGGGTCTCCAAGTCCCTAGATAACATATGGAAATAGGGAATAACATAGCTTCACCACCATAACCTGGATCTTCAATACAGTGGGCCGGATCCAGAACTACGTCCGTCTTCCATAGACGGACGAAATTCAATGAACAATAGCTACTGCGCATGCGTAGTAGCTATTGTACGTAATCTGCGTATCATTTCGATATGTAGATTGCGTATATGCAGTCTAAAAGAAGACAGACGTAGTTCTGGATCTACCCCATTGATTGTTGTACTCAGGAAGTATTTCATAGGTTCAGGGATTCGCACCATAAGAAAACTGTGACACAGTGTTTACAAATGTAATGATTACACTGCGATGAACACCCAGCATCCTGCATTGTTACTTTGCAAACAGACAGACTCTCCCTTTTCTTTCATAGGCAAACATGGTGCAATGCAGAAGGTAACAGGGATTTTTTTTTATAATCTAGAGACTTGTTAAAGATGGCCGACATGGCTCAGAGAAGTTAAATCCATCTCTCCCCATACAATCTTCTATAAGATTTTAGGTCCGGATTCAGTTACGTAGTTTTCGTCTTACGTACGTTGTTTTAAGATTGGAGCTACTACGCATGCGCGGTAGCTTATTTACTATCTACGTACTATTTCTGTCGGTCTTTCCACGCTTACGCAATCTACGTACAGAAATGGTACTATGCATGTGTAGAAGCTCAATTCTTAAAACAACGTAACTGTGAATCCGGACCAATATGCCGCAACGCCCCAAAGACACGTCAGCTGAGAGAGTGTACAGGTCAAATAATCTCCGTTGCAGGGAATTAGCCAAGCGGCAGCGGCTTGTGTGTTCTGCAGTGGCTGCCAGCATTAGCGTCCCTGGGTATATCTGTGGTGGCACCACGACTGTCTTTGCTTCAGATTTGGCATTGCAGGTGTTGTGGAACTACAAGTCCCATAATGCTTTGCCAGGTATTAGCTATTCTGCTAGAGCATGCTGGGAAGTGTAGTTTCATACCGTGTGGGCAGAAACTATTGAATTTCCGTTGCACAGGTACATCGCGGAAATCTACATCTCCAGGCTGCAAGATGAAACCTGCGATGTTCAGGTGCCGTAAAAGAAGGGGATAGGAGCATTTTGAACCTAATCCCATCATTGTGCACAGTAGAATTTGCCCCCTGGAATGCGGCAGGTTGGCAGCGCCTATTTACAAGGGGCAGAAGCCATTTCATAGGTGTAACCAATTCAAGTACCCCTCCTGTTATCAGAGACATGGCACAACCTTCCACAATCCATAGCAATAGTCCAGCATCGGCAGTCAGGAAACCCCCCTTATTCACATGGGTTAGATTTCAGGAACCCCTCTGGAGAGGGCCGAATGCAGCAATAGGGGGCGAGAGGATAGTCACACTAGGTTACCAGGGAGGACGCACAGTCAGAGGAATTTATCAGCTTATCCCATGGGTGGAATGTAAATTAGCAGCAAACATTCCACATACTAATGAGAAGACGTTTGCAGAGGGGAGAGGGGAGTTTTATCCCAAGGTCGGCCATATCCAGCATTCTACAGATGATTAGCATCCAATTTGCTAAGACGGTAACTGAACATCTTAGAAACAGGTGACAAGAAGTGATATAGCAGCTCCCAACACAGCTGCCCCCATAAACGTGATGGTTAAAGTATATAAACCAAATAAGCTCCTCAGTTATCTACCGGTTACAGAGACTGCATTAATGGTCTGGATCCATAATGTAAATATAAAAGAGTAAAACAGGTGGAAAGTTACACCTGAACCATGATGAATGCCAGGGGAGCGTAATTAATGTTATTCTCTGCATGAAGGGAGAACACTTTGCCTTTACTTATTACACACAGATACTGACCAGTGTTACTATTACACTGTTATTTATCCCTGCTTATCTCTAATACTATTATATTATTACACAAATACTGACCAGCGTTACTATTATACTGTTATTTATACTTGTACTAGGAGACATCACCTCTCATCTCTAATACTGCTTTTAACAGATGAAATTTGTTTCTCCTACAGTTTAACATGGCTTTCCCAGGTGTAACTTTACACTTGTTTTTCTCTTATTTACATTCTCTGATAAAACATTAGCAGAATTAGTAACAAAAAGCTTAATAAGCTATAAAAATTTGCAATGTGAAGGTAAATATGTAAATATTTACAAAGCATAAGTAAAATACTTCAACAAACAAAAAATATTTATGCCAAGAACCTAACTTCAAAAATGATTTTCACTCATGTGTACACTGCCCTGTCTATTGTTAACAGCCTGTCTTCATTACGCTAGAAAATGGGCCTTTGTTTTGTTGATTAAAACTATAAACGAGGGAGGGATTTGGTTCCTGTGTTTTAATTTCCTAATTAACACTCTTGAGATACAAAGACAGAAAAGGAAAATGCTAATTATCCTTGAAAAAGGCTTGCATGTGGAATTAATATGGGAAGAGTATGGTATATACCACAGGAGTGACTCATTGCATTCACTGCACAATCGCTCATTGCTCTTACAGAATACATTCCTTTACACCATAAACTGGCATTTTCTTTTAAAGCGACATGTATGGGGGGTTAGTCAACAATGGAAGAATTTATTTTGACAACTTGTAAGTCAAATTATTAACTGCCTCCACTGGTACCCGACTAAACACTTGGATCATCATCAATTGGGCAACACACGTTTTGGGAATAAAAGACACAACAAAATTGGACCTATCTTTTGTGAAGATCACGTTTAGTCTTCATCTACTCAAAAGATAGTTCATAAACAAAAACCAAGATGGCCACCTCCAGCGGCATTGCATAGAATTAGTCAACGTAAGGAGGTAGTCTTAAACTGAATACATTTCATAGGGATACTCCATATCAACCCTCAAAAGGTCTATTATTTTTTTAATGACTCATTATGGGACTACACTAAGGGACTGATTCAGAGTTGCAGTGTAGACCTGAGCAACACCATTTTGAACTGCAAGAGGGGACAAATTTAAATCGCGAAACCAGAATTAGAATTAAGAGGTGAAGTTTCTTAGTTCAAGTCTATTTTATAGATTAAACATAAAGCTGTGCAGTATGTGAGATCTGTGTGTAAAAGTAAAGTATTTACACTGCATGCAAAAGATTTAAAATTAATTAACACCCCTTACTTTAAAAAACGCTTTAGCCGAGCTGTACACTTGCACCATTTTGACCTTTACTCCCAAACTCTGAATCAGCCCCCAAGATATTTCAAAGGAAACAAGCTGTCTCATTTCAGTGATGTCATAGGTTGAATTCTCAAGCCTGTCAAAATGATGGCCACCCCTGTGGGTATTGCCTTGCACTGTGGTGATGACATCACCAGCCCTTATCCAATCAGCATTCTCAGGAAAATCACCCAACAAATCACATTTACTGTATTCCGCATGAAGTTCCAGGAAATAATATTTAAATCTCCCGGATTGGAGGATAGTTGTCAAATAGGAAATCCCCATGCGTTGAACATAGGTGAACTAGAAAAAATGACAACACAAAGTGACGAAAGCCTATTAGCCAATCACGTAAATGCAAAAATAGACTCAAGATTTTAAAAGGTTACAAATCAGATTTTTTCCCCCCCAAGTATTGCAATCATCGCTGCCTCTATTGATCATCAGTGCAGAATCAGCAAGCCCTGGCAAGTTTTAAGTGCTGGGATTTGTAGTCCGCCCCGGTAAGTCACCGCTGCTGAATTTTGCATCTGAAACCAGATGTTCAGGATGTGTTAGTCACATGGACGTTTATTACTCCAGAAACCAGGCTGGACCTGCGCTTCAAGAGGTAACCACATCATATAATAAGACAGCTATGACTGGGACAGGGGATGGGAGTGAGGCCCCCATGCAAGACACTGCTCACCGTGTATATAAGGAGCCAGGTCAATGATTAACAGCAGCTTTTGTCTGTAGATCACGCCTAAAGAATGAAGGAAGAGGAATACAACCCCAGGATAACCAGCTCATTAATGAACCAGATGCAGTCTGTTTCTCATCAGACTCTTT
>WWET01002895.1:105900-116242 GCA_011038615.1 Limnodynastes dumerilii | reverse complement strand
GGCAAATATGGAGGCTGGCACAAAGGGGCAGATATGGAGGCTGGCACAAAGGGGCAAAAATGGAGGCTGGCACTAAGAGGCAAATATGGAGGCTGGCACAAAGGGGCAGATATGGAGGCTGGCACAAAGGGGCAGATATGGAGGCTGGCACTAAGGGGCAGATATGGAGGCTGACATTAAAGGAGCAGGCATGGATGCTGGCACTGGCCATTACAAGGGGTAAACATGGAGACTGGACATAATAATAAGGGGCAGACATGGAGACTGGACATAATAATAAGGGGCAGACATGGAGACTGGACATAATAATAAGGGGTAGACATGGAGGCTGGCCAGACATATCGAGCTTACAGGGGAAGTCTGGAGAATACACAGGGGTGTATGGGGAAGTCTGGAGAATACGCAGGGTAGTATGGGGAAGTCTGGAGAATACACAGGGGAGTATGGGGAAGTCTGGAGAATACGCAGGGGAGTATGGGGAAGTCTGGAGAACACAAGTCTGGAGAATGCATGGGGAGTAGGGGAAGTTTGTAGAATACAAGGGAGTAGTAGGAATGTGTGGAGAATACATAAAATCACTCTAATACAAACAAAGGCTTTTGTAGATATTTATAAAAAAATTTTTTAACTCCCACCAACTACAAATAGTTGACTTTTGAAATGTGTAAGTGATTACTTTGCAGGACACCCATACACAAACACTGGCGACGCAGGGACCGCCCCCCTGGCGACGCAGGGACTGCCCCCTGGCGACGCAGGGACTGCCCCTATGCTTTTTACATTTCACCCTGAAATGATTTTTCAAAACTAGGCAACTATGATATAACCAGGTACAGGAGGGAGAGGGGGATATGATAGAAGGATATAACCAAGCACAGGAGGGAGAGGGGGGATATGATAGAAGGAATATAACCAGATACAGGAGGGAGAGGGGAATATGATAGAAGGGATATAACCAGGTACAGGAGGGAGAGGGGGATGTGATAGCAGGTACGTAAGAGGGATATATTTCAGGCATATATGCCCTAATAAACAATTGGACCAAGTGAATCTTATCTGCTGTCACAAGCTATGTTTCAATGTATCTCAGAATAAGTTCACAAAGATCCTACTTAACTATGGACTATGATTTTTACATTTATTACATATTTATATTTCACCCCTTTGAGCCACAGCTATGAATGTAGTCTGATCCACATTACTGGGCTTCTTATGCATGACACCTGTTGAGAAACTGAAGTATGAGACAGTGCCGGGAACGGTTAAAGATGGCGATGACAGTAACACTGATCCGGGCCAAGTTTTTTCTTCTGTGTGTGAGTCGGTTACTAAGTATCAGTATCAGTTACTGAGCAGGAAAACCCGGAGCTGGAGTGCTGTACAGTGCATGGCTCGCAGTCACCTGGTTTGTTTATAGATGAGGTGTGTCAGGGCGCGGCTGGGAGCTGTATAAGAGAAACAGCTAGAGCCTGGACTTGCATGTACTGCTCCAACGTGGCCCCTGTGACGAACTGCAGTTCACAAAAACGACACTGCAGGGAATATACCTGTTATCTGTTCTTATCAAATGAAGCATAAAAAACACATTCAGATTACATTGTACACCTCCAGCTTATCCCCACCCTGTAACTGTAAGCCTGAGGAATGCTCCCATTATAGAAGGGTTTTCCATTCCTGGTAGGGCCAATGAAAAAGAGGTAGAGCTTACGTGAAAGTGGGTGTTTCCAGACAGAGCAGGTCAAGGCTTATTTGCCCAAAATTCATGGATATAAAGGGTGAGACAAACAAGGAAAAGAAACCTTCAAAATATAAATATATATAAAAAAAATTGTAATATAACAAAAAAACAAATAAATGAGAATTAAATTCTAGTTATTCAAACAAATGTATAAAAGATAAAAATGTATTAATTAATCTGGTTCCAGAGTTAAAAATGTCAGAATGAAAACACAGTACTCCAAAGATAAACAGATAAATAGTATGTATAATCCTACACATTTAGGTAAGTAAATAGTCCACCTTTGAGATAAATAAATAGTCCACCTTTGAGATAAATATAAGGGACCTGATTCAGACTTAAGAAGGAGCTTGAACTTAAGGGCTGTATTCACAGATCCAATTTCCTCTCAAAGCCGTGCAATCGTAGACATACGCCTCCGTAGTCCACCTCTAACTTTACGTGTGTAGACTCATTTAAATGCCTCCACCCACCCTTTTTAACGTAACTTTTGAGATACATATTTCAACTCTGCCCCTCCGTACCCATGTCCCCAAGTGCGATTCACATGTCCGTGCCTAAAGCACTTACATGCGTAAATAAAGCTACTACAGATGCGCAGTTAAACCGTAACTAAAAATACGCACGCAACTCCACGTGAAAATGAATCTGTGAATACAGAGAGGAAAGTTTCTCCTGGGCAAAACCATGTTGATTTCTGGGGGAGTCCAGGTAATTGTATTCTTTGCATGCAGGGAGATATATCTGAATTGCTTACTGCACACAGATACTGACCAGCGTTACTATCACACTGTTATTTATCACCTCTCATCTCTAATACTATTATATTATTATTATATTATTACAAAGATACTGACCAGCGTTACTATCACACTGTTATTTAGACTTGGTCTGGGAAACTTCACTTCTTATCTCTATTAATAATTTCAACAGATGAAATATGACTCCCCTGCATTCATGGTTTAGCCCAGGAGTAACTTTCCTCTCTTATGTCTTGATTCACACTAAAGAGCGTGTTAGGTTCTTAAATATATGCAACTAGTAGCAAGGCAACTGCCTCGACACTCCCCCGGTTTTCAGATACTTAAGAGACTTACGAGTGCCATTAGGGCTCCCTTAACTGTAGGTTCGCATGTGTGTGCGTAGGGCGTCTAATTACGAACGTGTCCACATAACCGCACCTTCTTTTGGTCATTTAAATGCCTCCTTCCACCCAATCTTTGTATCTGCTGCGTTAATTATTCATGGCACGCCCCTTTCGGCGTAAGTTACTTTGAACCTAGCGACTTTAGGTGCGTACTGTTCAATCATGGCATTTGCGCTCCCATGTCCAACGTAAATAGCGTATAAAAGTTATTACGCCTGCGCAGTATATCCCTTCTTAAAAATACGCACCTAAAAACACAAAAATTGTTAACTGTGAATCAGACTCCTCCTTAATTCTGAATCAGTCCCAAGATCACCTGCTTGAGACAATAGACGATAAGTAATAATAATGATAAATAGTTCTCAAGTTTTACTGCTAAAATACTGGAAATAAAAGCAGTCTCACCGCTCCTATGGGTCTGGTGTGATATGTAACTCCAGGCGGGGGAGGGGATGACCCATGGCCATAAGTAGGAGTGGGCAATTGGGGCAATCGCACAGGGCACAAACCTTCATTTTTAAGGTTAAACTGGTTACTGATTTAGGGTTGGGAGCTCCATTTTGTCTTTTTGCCCCGGCGCTAAAATTTCTAGCTACGGCTCTGGGAAGACCACTCCCCTTGCACGCACAGCGTTACGAGAGCTGACCTCTTCCTTAAAGTTTTTGCAACAACCTCACTTAAAATGTCGGGTTTGCAGAATTTAAGATTGCACGTAATGTCTAAACCCAACACAGCTTACTGTATGATTACCATAACTCCCACGGATTCACATTACACCAAACACCTTTTACCATCCTGGCAACAGAAAGCCTTCTATCACGGAACGCGGAATCTTGCGAATCCAGTTCTGTTATGGAATAGTGTAGAGTGCACAGGCGCACTCACAAAATGTGGTCAGTTTCCGTTATCTGCGAGTGGAAAATGGGCCTTGGCGTAAGGCTGGATCCAGTCTTATATGAATAACTCCAGTAGATTGGTGAAATGCTGCAGTAAATGTTTAAATTCTAAATACATTATCCCCGAACGAAATCTTTACTGATGAAACGCGTTAGTAGAATCTAGCTCATCTGTTACCTGCTTTCTGTATTACTGGTCCTTTGAAAGTCAAAACTGCTTGTTGATTATATAGAGTTATAAGTAGTGATTAGCATGTATGCTTAGATCCCCTTGTGCCACCAAAACAGGTCTGACCCATCTAGGCATGGACACCGCTGGACCTCTGAACATGTCCTGTAGGATCTGCTAAGTTGTGAGTTGGGGCCTCCATGGCTCCGATTTGATAGGATGGAGAGCTGGGGAATTTGGAACCAAGTCACCACCTTGACCTCTTTATCATGTTCCTCAAACCATTGCTGAACACATTTTGTAGTGTGCCCAAGGGCATTATCCTTCTGAGAGAGGCCACTGCCATTAGGGAATACCATTACCATGGATGGACTTGGTCTGTGGCAATGTCTAGGAAGGTTTTACATGTTAAAGAAGAACATTGCCCTGAGCATAATGAGGCCTCCACCAGCTTGGCTTCATCCCAAACTGCATCCTTCCTCTGTCAGTGCATTTAATACTTGTGCTACATTTTTCCAAACCACAGACTAGCTTGAACACTTTTCCTTCACCCCTTTCCAGATTCTCATTACTATCCCATCTTAAATGTTCTAATATGACAGCGTTGTGCATTCAGTCAGATCTGAACGTGTTGCCCATATGTTTCTGCAAACTCCTCTGCACAAATATCTTTCATTAGATCACCCAAATTGACAATGGCAGTAGTATGGTAGATAGCTGGCCGAATAGTAGCTGGAGAGAGAACAAGCCCCTGTTTCCGGACTTTACAGAATCTGTATCACACATTTACACTAAGCCCTTTTCCCATTTAAAATATTTCATTGTCTTTACACTTTATATAATAGAATTCTACAATCTGTTTATGCTTTAAAACATATGTTACCAGGAATCTGCTGGAAACCGCTTTGGAAGTGAGATGGTTCCAAATAGGACATCTTCTGTCAAGTGACAGCGCTCTCGGTGGAACAGATGTGGGAAAGTGACAAGGGCAAGTTTACATCTGGCGTTGTTGTTTTATTATGGATTTTTCTATATAATCACAGACAAAAGTACAGCATAGATCAGACAGAGGAAGTTCAGGGAACAAATATCAGCAAAAATGTAACCCAAAGAACAAGAATGAGAAGTTTAGAGTTACAAAAATACCCCATATTAAGTGGGGTCGTTAGAAAGATGGCACCATGTTTTAAGCCAGGGGATGTGGTTTGCTGGTCCAATGTTCTGATATTCGACAGTGAATATGTCAGCACTGAAATATCGCCAGCGTTCACGGATCAACAGTTTTCTCTCATGAAGGCAACTGTCTAATTCAATACTGTAATGACAACATGTTTGTTCAGTGTTGCAATAATCCTGACTGTCACCATTATTCCTAACCCTAGCCCTAACCCTAATCCTAACCCTAATCCTAACAATAATTCTAATTTCTAGACCTAATTTTAATTCCTAACTCTGATTCCTAACCCCCAATCCTAATTCTTGTGGCCAGATTTACTAAAATGCGGGTTTGGAAAAGTGGAGATGTTGCGCATAGCAACCAATCAGATTCTAGATCTCATTTAACTATTACATACTAGAGAATGTCAAGAATCTGAATCTGAAGCTAGAATCTGATCGGTTGCTATGGGCAACATCTCCACTTTTTCAAACCCTCAGTTTAGTAAATCTGACCCTTAACCCTAATCCTAACCCTATATCTAACCCTAATTCTAACCCTATAATCTAACCCTAATTCCTAACCTCACTCTTAACCCTAATACTAACACTAATCCTAATTCCTAACCCTAACTCTATCCCTAATTTTAACCCCAATCCTAAACCTAATCTTAACTCTAATTCTTAGCCCAAGCCATACTGTAATGACAACATGTTTGTTCAGTGTTGCAATAATCCTGACTGTCACCATTATTCCTAACCCTAGCCCTAACCCTAATCCTAACCCTAATCCTAACAATAATTCTAATTTCTAGACCTAGTTTCAATTCCTAACCCTGATTCCTAACCCCCAATCCTAATTCTTGTGGCCAGATTTACTAAAATGCCGGTTTGGAAAAGTGGAGATGTTGCGCATAGCAACCAATAAGATTTTAAATCTCATTTAACTATTACATACTAGAGAATGTCAGCTAGAATCTGATCGGTTGCTATGGGCAACATCTCCACTTTTTTAAACCCTCAGTTTAGTAAATCTGACTCTTAACCCTAATCCTAACCCTATATCTAACCCTAATTCTAACCCTATATCTAACCCTAATTCCTAACCTCACTCTTAACTCTAATGCTAACGCTAATCCTAATTCCTAACCCTAACTCTAACCCTAATTTTAACCCCAATCCTAAACCTAATCTTAACTCTAATTCTTAGCCCTAGCCACAAACCAGGGCTCTCTCAGCAGAGTGCAGCACATGGGTACCGGAAACAGTAAATATAACAGCAGGTACCTCAATGCTGGGTCGTGAAAATTTGAATTTTCAGTAGTGTACACATACCAAAAAAATGTATTTTCTAAACTGGAATTCTGTCTAAACGGCGTTTGCCGGTTAGTAACAACTTTCCAGGTTAGATAACTAATTCTGGACATACAACTTTCAAAAGTAGCTAAATTATAGAGGAGAAAGGTAAAAGCAGGAGAAGGAGGAGCAGGAGGAGGAGGAGGAAAATAAGGAATTCATGGCAGGGGGAGGGGGAGGTTATGTCCCTCTTTTATAAATCTGAGGAAATGCCATATTTTTACGCTACTAATAGCAAAAGATGGAGGGCCGTATTCACAGATCCGTTAGATCTAGGTACACAATTATACGCATGCACGTTGCAAGCCAACACCCATGACACTTCCCTCACACGGACGAGTTTTCGTTGACTTAGGCCTCCATAGAGCACTCTTATCTCTACGTGTGCATTTACGTGCGTATAATACTTATGTACCTGTGTATGTAACTAACCGCGCCCTCAAATGGTCATTAAGCCTCCCCCCGCCCACTTTCACATAACTTTGTCTATCTATTATCCGCAAGTGCGATTCACAAGTACGTGGCTAATGGACTTCCGTGCGTAAATTTAACGTAAATAGCGTAAATACAGTTACTACGCATGCGCAGTTACTCTGATCTTCAAAATACGCACGGAACTCTGGGCAAAAACGGATCTGTGAATACGACCAGGAATCTGCACAATTATTCCCCTGGAGGCTTGTATATGCCTACTTTAATGCATGTCACACACAGAGACCATTTTACAATTATACTGGGTGTTATGCATGATAGATTCTGTACAACCACAGCCTGGGGCTTGTATCACGCATAGCACACACATAGGAAAAACAGCAATTGTGGCTAATTGAGGCAGTCTTTTCTGGCTTCTCTCCCATGTGTTGTTAGAAGGAATTTGGTGTGTCAGACTTGGTGGGACACCTGTCAACCAGCTGTACAGGTGGTGTTTGTTCTTCCTGACCAGGCTGGGACAACAGGTGGGAAACGTCCAGCTTTGGCTGCCCACCTGCTGAAACAAACGGGGATAAAGAACGAAGAGTAGTGTCCACACTGCAGCTGCCATCTTGGTATGGCCTGCCTATGTCCCACAGAAGAGATTTCCCATGATGCTCCTGTGGTCTAACCCTATTACTAAATATTTTACTTGTCTTGTAAAATTGTTATAGCTCATAAAGGTTCATGATGGCATGTAGCTTAGCGTGTATAAAAGCATAGCACGTTAGTGATATTTGCAGTAAAACGGATATTGGGAATGCACATTCACGCTGTGCCCCCATGGTTTCATGACCAAGCACCCAGCATTGAGCAACCATTGTTTGAGTGAGAATGCTCTATCTATTGCATATCCTCCAATTGTACCTATTTAGCAGGTACAGTGCCTTTTTTTAGTGGTCTGTACCGGCTAAAATGGCTCTTGTACCAGATTCTGACCCAGCAGTTCCCTTCCCCCTATACTCACCTTCTAGCTCTGAAACATCTGATCACTATAGCAGAGCTGCAGGGATAGACTGCTATAGCACTCCTATAGTGACAGGACCCTCTCCTGTGAGTTCTAAGCTCATATAGTAAGGTGTAAAATAAAAATAGATTAAAGTCCCGGCCCTTCTCTGGAAAAGCCACACCCCCTTCATGGACATGCCCCCCCAGGTGTACCGATTTTCCAGTAAAAAATGTTGGAGGGTATGCTATTGGTGAGTGGTAATTAGAACACTGAACAAATATAAAAAGGAAAATACCTAGCTCTCCCTCAGGCTGCAGGGTGGTAATAAGTGTAGGGTTTCTACCTGCCCTACTAGGTAAAACTGAAACAAATTGGTGTTCTAGAACCCTCCTGCTCTCTGACCTATCACATATACAAGCAATTTAAAATTCACTCTATATGTGCCAATGTGAAAACCATGTAATACAACTAATAGGACAATTATTAAATAAATAAAATAATAAAAGTCATTAATAATACTCTGGTGGGCGGCTTCCCTAACGCGTTTCAAACCCTCTGGGGTTCTTTTTCAGTGTTAGAAGAGCCACCCACCAGCCGACATCAGTCTTCACTGCAAGCCGCTACGATCGATTCATCTGGGAGTAGATGTCTGGACCATCTCTGCAGGGAATACGCCTCACCATCGCAATCTGAACATTGTTTCTGGTATGCAGGGGGGATTGTAGTGTCAGGCTGTATGTTTTAATTGAGAGCACTTGCACTTTGATAATGATGGGTGCTCTATTTGTGAAATAAATATTTGTGTAATACATATTACACTATGTTTTCTTTTCTTTCCGTTTTTCATACATGAGGAAATCCAGAGAACCAACAGGAGGATCCATCCACCTCGATATTTTAGCTGCCTGCACTTGCTTGTATTTTATTGAGTATTATTAGTGACTTTTATTATTTTATCTATATATTGGGTGGCAGTCACTAGGATGCTCCCTGTATTGGGTGGTGGCCACTAGGATGCTCTCCATATTGGGCAGTTGCCACTAGGATGCTGTCTGTGTTCATTGAGTGGTTACTAGGATGCATTTTTTTATTGGGTGGTGATGATTACGTTGCTTTCTGTATTGGGTGGCAGTCACTAGGATGCTTTCTGAGTGTGATAACTATGATGCTCTCTACATTAGCTGTCCGTCATTAGAATGCTCACATTAGCTGTCCGTCTTTAGATTTCTCTCTACATTAGTTGTCCGTCATTAGAATGCTCTCTATGTTAGCTGTCCATCATTAAAATGCTCTCAACGTTAGCTTTCCGTCATTAGAATGCTCTCACCATTAGCTGTCCGTCATTAGAATGTTCTCAACATTAGCTGTCCGTCATAAGAATGCTCTCTACATTAGCTGCCCATCATTAGAATGCTCTCAACATTAGCTGTCCGTCATTAGAATGTTCTCTACATTAGCTATCCGTCATTAGAATGTTCTCTACATTAGCTGTCCGTCATTAGAATGTTCTCTACATTAGCTGTCCATCATTAGAATGCACTCAACGGTAGCTGTCCGTCATTAGAATGCTCTCAACATTAGCTGTCCGTCATTAGAATGCTCTCAGCATTAGCTGTCCATCATTAGAATCCTCTCTACATTAGCTGTCCATCATTAGAATGCTCTCTACATAAGCTGTCCGTCATTTTAGCTGTCCGTCATTAAAATGCTCTCTACATTGGCTGCCCATCATTCGAATGCTCTCTGTATTGGGTGGGGAAGGGGGGGTCATTGGAATGTTCTCTGCATTGAATGTTTGTCACTAAGCTGCTATCTGCAATAGGTGGTGGTCACTAGGATGCTCTCTGTATTGTATATATACTAGAAATTATACATTGTACAGGGGTCAGTGGAATTCTGGTAAATTTGGTGATAGCTCTCTTCCATGTCTTGGACGTAGACGATACAGTTAAATACCTGGGCCCCCTAACTCGGGTGATAGGGGTGTACCCAGCAGGCTTATTTGGGGATTTGCCTGCATTTTAAAGGGCACCAGCTACAATCAAGCTAGGGCACAAAACTAGCCCTCATTGGCACAGAATGGACCGGATCCACATTTATTAACACATGGCCAGGGGGAATGTGCTACCCTCGCACGCACAGACTTTAAGTGAATTGAATTACAAACATGCAAACGTTAAAAAATGAGGACACTGTCCTATGTGTAAAAAAGCTCAACCCACATTTGTGCAAGCCCCTTCTATCTCAATGGGTGCATATACCTACAGCATCAAACAACTTCTTTGCTGCCATATTTTTTAGAAAGCCTGTCCTGCTTTCCAAGCCTCTGGCTTTGCAGTAATTTAAGTAATTTAATTCTATTATTATTATTATTATTTTTATTATTATTATAAATGATCTTTATTATTATTTATCATTATTAGCTTAATTGATATGATTAATAATAATAATAATTATTATT
>WWET01002895.1:55294-83284 GCA_011038615.1 Limnodynastes dumerilii | reverse complement strand
GTTCGGCAAACCCTACCCTAACTTTTGTGTTTGTTCCCGCGGCCGTCCGTACGTTCATTGCGTATAAACAACGCTTAGCACGCCCATACTGTACAATTTAAATGGCTCCCCCGCCTATATTCCTTATCTCCAGTGTCCATACGAACTTCATAATATAAACACGCCCCTTTGTCGGTAAAAACGCAAAGTATACGGACGCCCGACTCGCCGCTACGAAAATCAGTGTTTTACTACCGGAAGTTGTCACTAGGCGCATGCGTGGTGCGTTTTTTCTGCCGAATTTACGCTTACGATCAGCGTTAGCTCGCAAGCGTGCGTTGTTCTGGATCAGGCCCCTAGGCCCTAGTCACACGCAGCGCGTCCTGACTCTGCTGAGCACCGAGGCTTCCCTGCCTTTGAGCGTCCGCACACCTGGCCCACTGTTACTGTGAGCCTCCCTCTCGTATCCGTCGGTGAGTGAGCCCTGCCTCCACAGCTGTGGTCTACTGCTGACAAATACTTTGGGCGGACTGGTGGTGCTCAGTGCTCTGAGCAAGTGAACTACAGTGTGCACAGTAAAGGTGAGTATAAATATCCTGCTCAATAGACGCCATTTTATGTGTCTAGCTAGTACTGAACCCCAGCTTCAGCTGTCTAACTCAACCACAGACCCACCACCAAGCTTCTTCTCCCCTATACCGAAAAAAAAAAAACCTACAGTGTGCTCCACTGCTAACCTAAATACAAGAGGGGATAAATAAACAAAAAAAATTAAATAAAAAAATAAGCCCTACCCCGAAAATAAGCCCTAGTGTCTTTTTTGAAGAAAAAAAAAATATAAGACCCTGTCTTATTTTCAGGTAAAGATTGTATTTAGGTACATTATTAAGTGTGAATCAGGGCCTCCTGTTTAATTTCTGCCCTTCCCTGTGAGCAGTAATCCCAGGAATAAAATCCAGCTACAGACAGTGTAACACAGCTCCACAGGCCGGCCACACAACTGACTAATGTTATTGAGTACAATAGACTACGATTTAAGCACCGCTAGGGCGTATTTTCTGCCCCCATACTGCTATATTATACCAACTGGTTTGAATTTTCATTATAGGCATTTTTTATAGACATTTCCTGGAATAAGGTTTTATTGCACTCAAAAAATATGTATGTAGAATAATAATATAAAGAACATTTTTTACATTTAATTGTCAAGGAAAATAGTTTCAGAATGAACAATTTGTAATTGGGGACTGACAATGCTTAGGGTCAGGCTGCGCGGAGGGCAGTCTTAGGGTTAGACTGTGGGGAGGGGAGTCTTAGCGTTAGGCTGCGGGGAGGGGAGTCTTAGGGTTAGGCTGCGGGGAAGGTTAGGCAGTGGGGAGGGGGTCTTAGGGTTAGGTTGCAGGGAAGGGAGCGTCTGGGTAATAGAAGGGGTGGGTTATTCTTAACAGTGTTATTAGTCTTGTGTGTCTGCAAGGCAAAACAATCAATTTCCTTGCCAGTTGAACAGCCCTTTCGAAAGTGGTCTGTTCGTAGCAGCGACTCACACCCATTCCATGTAAATGATAAAGTGGGCGGTTTAGTGACTCCGCTAGATGCAGTAGCAGCCCGGATTTCATGCGCTTCCTCCAAACTCTTGCACCAGCTTAGAGGATAATGTAAGTGTAAGACGCAGGACATTTTTTTCATTAATAAATGTCCTAAAAAGACACAACTCTACCCATGTTAAAATATACAAAGATTTCATTTTTGAAATACGTCTCTGGTCATACACTACACTATAGTTTTTTAAGTCTGAATAGCAGCGTATTGTTGCTCTGGCATATTTTAACTAGCGATACATTTTTTTAATGGGGTGTTATTTAACTGTAAATTAAAAAAAAAACCTATTTGAAGCATGCAGACTTGTATAGGCTATTGCATCACACCTGGCAGCCTCTGCCCATACAAATCTGTTTGCTCGCTGAGTTCCCATTATCAGTACATCATAACCAGATTTGGGACTTTTGCAGGTGCCTGCAGTTTGAACAGCAGATTTGTGCCACCACTGTGCAAAAACTCTGGTTCAGCTCCTTTGCCTTTTCAGTGTGCCAGAATTCTAGATCAGGTCCAGTACAAGCTGGTTTGTTTCTTGGTAGAGCCAGATGGGGGCGCTGTGAAACAGTGGGCTATATCCAGAACTACTGGCTTGGCCGTAATTTCCCTGTTTTGAAGGTTGTGCGCATGTGGAGATAGGCATGTAAATTAGGGGAAGCCCCGTTATGATCGTAAATTTTAGGGTAGGAATCTGGACACATAAGTGTCCAGATTTATGCCCGCCAGGGGGGAGTGCACGTGGCATGCACTCCCCTCTACGATGGCGGCTGTACAGACCTCAGGCGGCTGTAAGGTGCCCGTAGGTCTGCATCAGGCCCATTCCTTCTCCTTTTGAAGGTGTATGTTGGAATAACTTTCTCATTGTTGTACAACACACTATACTGTAGCTTTGACTAAAATCATTGAGTATTGTCATTTTAATTTACATCTCTTGCATTTCAGACATTTATCCATCTCAAAAGAAAAACAAATCATATATGTTGCTCTGTAACAAATAAAACAAACATTAAAATGAATCTGGCCTGCTTGAATCAGAAGAAAGGGACTATGAATGGAGACAGACGTTACATTAAAAACCTGGCAGCCTGTCGTAAGTAATATTTCACTTGCTTGACAACATTAGTTGCAAAGTGTGAGTGCATTTGCAGAAAAGTGACATTTGTACTTTATGGTTATAAATATCTAAGTTATGTTTATTGATTTATATATACAGGCACCTGTTGTAAGCACTAATGATGGCGATGTGATGACCTCGAGCCCCATCTCTAAGACTACCATTACATGAATGAGACCTATACGTGTCTAAGTCATCCTTGCTGCTTACTCAAATTTGAACACAAGATGGCAGTAGAGATTCAAGAACTTGCTGCCAGGGTGTGTCACATCTGTGCTATAAACATTATATTGTTGGGTTATATTTTATGAGATTTTATGTTATGACAAGGGTTTACAGCCTTTAGATGAGCGGTATATAGGTCCTATTTGCCGCAGTTGCGATTGTTTGCAATGGGAAAAATGGAAAATCTAATCATACTAAAGACCTAAACAGAATATGTTGCAGGTTATGGATATACATGACTAAGCTCATCTCTGAATCTCTATAAGCCGTAAGATCCCTGGGCAACCAAATACAATGGTGTAGATTTAACCAATAAGGATTCCACCTATGAAATGAATTGGAAGTAGAGGCATCACAAAGACATACTGCGCATATAGTGCACTTTAATACTCAGCAAAATCTACAATTATTCCACTCGTCATTTTTTATATTGTCCTTCTCTATTGATGTTGGCCTCATTCTTAGAGTTAAGGAAGGGTTCTGAACACGTAAGTCCGCTAAGTTACGCATGTGAGAGGGGAGTGTATCCCCTCTCACATGCGTAACTTAGCTGACTTACATGTTCAGAACCCTTCCTTAACTTTTCTTTGCGTATCTCAGTGCGTACGTAATGTCTTATTGGACATAAGTACCTAACACAAACCATTTAAATGCCTCCCCCCCACCCACAATTCGTATTTTCGGTTTGTGTAGGGATGTCACCCTTTCATACAGAGTTATGTACAAGTTACATACGACCAGAGTTACGATGCATTTCCACAGCCAGATTTACGCATGCCACGTGTGTGACTTGCCTGTTGTTATTAAGTCTGGATCAGGCCCTCAATTATTAAATAACAAAGTTGACAAGGATCTTTTCTGTGCATGTATGGCGTACAGGGTCTGATTAGTAGCTACGGCCGACTAAGACTAACAAACACAAAAAACCCGAAATGATGGCCAAAAATTATATCACCTTCATAAATGTTTTCCTTCAACTCCACCAATATCATCACTTTTATTCAGCTACAATTATTAATTATTTCAAAAAACATCCGAGCTTCATTTCATATCCCCCAAAAAATGTGTTGTGGTCCCACAAAGCCATAGACTGCAGTCTAATCAGTCTAATGGTTAATCAGGGACTGGTGGAGGATAGTCCCTTGTATGCAGAATAAAAGAAGGCTCAAGCTATGACCGTGAGCTCAGGGAGAGAAGCACACAGAGAGTCGGTGAGGGCTGGTAAAGAGCGTTACTTTTAATGGGGTGTAGTTCACTGCGTCGATGAGCTTTTGACAATTACTTTGCGGCATTACTGCCAACGGTTTTTGTCAGTTTCCGGAGAGCCAACGTCGTTCCTGCGACTGGTGTCTCTACGATTAGTCCAACGACCCACAGGTAAGTTTTTTTGACCCAAACTCTAACCATACTCATCCCGAAGCTTAACCTTAACCCTCCCCCTCTCTGCATTCTAACCTTAACCCTCTCCTAACCCAAACCCTTCTTATCTTGCAGCCTAACCTTAACCCTCTCATATCCCTAACAGTCCTCGTCCTGCTGCCTAATCCTAACCCTCCCCTAACGCTAACCATCCTTGTTCTGCAGCCAGCCCTTAACCCTTCCCTCTCTGCAGCCTAACCCTAACCTTCCCTTTCCCTCGGCACCGATACAGAAGCAATGAAGATGGTGGCTTTAGCAGTGTCG
The DNA here is from genome assembly GCA_011038615.1 of Limnodynastes dumerilii. Classification (NCBI taxonomy): domain Eukaryota; kingdom Metazoa; phylum Chordata; class Amphibia; order Anura; family Limnodynastidae; genus Limnodynastes; species Limnodynastes dumerilii. The sequence goes on along the minus strand of WWET01002895.1, from coordinate 78,690 downwards.
ATAACAGGGCATTGCAGCATCAACAACATCCCCTTTTACTGATGATCAATTTGCTGCAATAGCGATTATTGTGATTCACTATCTGATTCTTCCCGTGGTACTGCCACTACGAAGCCATCGTGTCTCTCTCTCTCGCCAGCCTAGCCCGCTTCCGTCTGTAGAACTCAGTGCTCAGTTGACCTTTGTTCAGCAGTTGGCGTTCCAGGAACTTAATCAGCGACGGCTGCACCTGCGGAACTGCAATGGCACCGGCCTTTATGCGAGTTTTATAAATGTCAGCGCGGCATCTGCGACCAGGGAGTTTATCAACAACGTGTCGCGTTGGAAATGGGTTAAAGACACCATTTGGCGGCTCATCGAGAACATTTGCTATTTCCTTAACGTGAAACGTGAACCGCAAACTGTTCATCAAATCGCTGCAGAGTAAATCAAAGACCTGAGACTTTGGCGCGGGCAGACAGTGTGCACTGCCTGGCATTCAAAAGCCACGGGCAAACCTGTAATCCTTTCTACTACCGTGGCATAGAACCTCTGTGGCGTGCCAGATGGGCACCAATGCCCACTATGAATCGTCTGCCAGCCATGGAACAGATGTTGTAGAAAACATCCAGTCAGACGCCCGTAAAGGGCGACATTCTATACACCCTCACATGGGAAATGGCCGTCGTGGGAGGACGGAGGATGGGGCGGAAGGAGGGGGAGGTCTCGCAGACAGACTCCATTGTTCCCTAAAATACATATATAGAAATAAAGAAGTGACTGAATTGGTGGGTGCCAGTCCAGGAACCCAGATGGCAGACTCACAAAGACTCCTGTTATGACTGTAAAGTGTGTAAACAGATTTGTGTGCACACAAGATTATTCCTGGGTGCGCAGCATTGCTGCAGCTGCTCCACCGCCACATCCTACTAAGAAACTCAATCCCAAAGTCAATAGAGGGGACCAGATGAGACTCTGCCGTCCTCGCTGCTGTGGGAAGTGCAGACCTTGACTACCGGGGGGAGTGGAGAGGGGATTTTGTGTTATTTTACATTCGGGTTTGGCATTCGAGTCATCTCAAGGCCTCATCCACTCTCAGTCATTTCTGCAGATCAGGAGCTGTGCAGCTATTCCCCTTATTCCATATGGTATACTCTGCAGAGTATTACATGACCTCCCTAGATCTGCAGAACATTACTCTGTCCCGTCTCCCCCCCTGACAGATATATAGGGATATATCCTGCAGATTATGACAGCACTGACCTCTCTAGATCTGCAGAACATCGCTCTGTCCCATCTCCCCCCTGACATAGTGATATATCCTGCAGATTATTACAACACTGACCTCTCTAGATCTGCAGAACATCGCTCTGTCCCATCTCCCCCTGACATATGCATAGTGATATATCCTGCAGTTTATCCCTGTTACTGCAGTGTATAATAAGTACCAGATCTGCACATTAGTGTTGCGGACATGCCGGGATCTTATTGGAAATATTCTGCACTGGACCCAGGAATCCATAAGGCCCCTACATCACATGACTGCTGCCATGACAACATAAATATGGCACATGGGGCTCCGGGCCCTTGAAGTGTAACTGACATGTGTCCTCCATGTGCCCGTCTTGGGCTGCTCTGTGTACATGTGTTGGTTGTATGGACTACAATAAAAGAAATAATGGCCGGTATCCAGACTACAGCAAAATGGCCGCTTCTCAGTCAGAGCGAGCGGAATCGGACACGTTTTTGAGTTTGCATGAGCAGTCACCGCGCTTATAGTACGGATCTGTTTCTGACTCACCTGATAAGAGGGAACACCCACTTGTGAACTAAGCTCCGCCCTTCTATCTTATGTCTGGATGGGTACACAAACAGAGGGAACCCCTATATGTCACCTAAGAGGGAACACCCACTTGTATCCTCAGCCACACCCTTCTATCTTATGTCTGGATGGGAACACAGACAGAGGGAGCGCCGTTACTGTCACATGACTAAGAGGGTACACCCACTCGTCACCTCAGCCCTGCCCCCTCTGGAAGGTGTCATTATGTCTGGTTGGCAGCTCTGAGCATGCACAGTGTGGAAAAGTGGTTGCAGTCCATCTGAATGGCGTGGAAGGTGATGCTCAACTGACCAATACAGGCTTCCTATTTTCCCGCCATTTTTACGTTCACCAGAAAACTTCAGGTAGGCGCTGCCAGATAAACGAGAAACATGTAACCAGATGAAAGACTTAAAAACATGGGGTCTGGTAAAGATTTAATAACACGGAGTGCGTAAGTCAGACATGGCGAGAGCACTGCAAACATGCACAGCAGATGTTACAAATCGTGGACCGTATTCACACATAAGAGTGATTTAGGTTCTTAATTATACGCAACTAGTAGCGAGATGACTCCGCTGACGTCCCCGGTTTTCAGCTTCTTAAGCGACATACAAATGCCATAGGGCTACCTTATATTTAGGTTCTTAGGGCCGTATTCACAACACCGGACGTATTGCATATAGGACCGGTGTTTCCCGATATTTGATACTGCGCTTGCGCAGTATCTTTTTCACGTAATCTACGTAACTTTTCGTTACGTAAATTGCGTATATGCGGCCTGAAAGAATTTTTCGTTAGATAGATTACGTGAAAAAGATACTGCGCATACGCAGTATCAAATATCGGGAAACACCGGAGGTATATGCAATACGTCCGGTGTTGTGTATACGGCCCTTAGTTGTGTGCGTAGGGCGGCCAATTAAGAACGTTTCTGCCAAAGCGCGCCCAGATTTCCTCATGTAAATGCCCCCCTCCACCTAATCTTATCTTCGTATCTACCTTAGGGTGTGACAGCCCTCTGTGTGTCGGAGTATTCACAGTTTGGGCGTGGGGAGGGGTCTGAATTGTACAGTGTGGGCGGTGCTAGACACTTCCGTACATCAGAGCGTTCCGTTTTCAGAGCAATGCACGCAGAGCAGCGAGGGACGGGTTATGGACACGTAAGTCGGCTAAAATCCATCCACAAGAGGCAAGCGTCATAGGAGTGCACCACCCTCTTACGTGTGGACTTTAACAACTCCAGGGCGGATTCACACTACCGGACGTATAGCATATACACGTTCGTAGTTTACCGTTTTTTGCTACTGTGCATCTCTAATGTCGCATATACGCAATCTACATAACGAAAAGATACGTAGATTATGTAGAAAATTCACTAAGCGTGCGCAGTAGCAAAAAATGGTAAACTACGGACATATATATGCTATACGTAGTGGGAATCCAGCCCTCCATCCGTACGGAATCAAACACGTTGGCGTCTTGCCTGGCGCAGTAACGCTGGCGTGCGAATCTGCTCTGCTGGGAAATCGCGTTGCTTATGATTATGGGATATTAGCTCAGTCCTCTCGGCGGCACAGCACACTCCATATACAGGGCCTCCAGAAAGCACAACTCAATCAGCCCTCTCCCTTTCAATGACTAATGAAACGACGCAGGCAAACAATTGCATTTCATTCTTTTCGCTAAAACGGTTCTCTGGTCCAGCTGTGCCCGGCTTACAACGCCACTGACTGAGCCTTTCCAGGACGCAGCGCACCTTCCCCCCCCCCTCCCTCCATCCTCTCCCCATACGCTTATTCTGCTCTTGAAATAAACCCACAGTCTGTCGGCATGACGAGGCCTGAGCATGCAGCTGAATTAGCATTAAGTGCCGTCTTTGTGTCTTGTACAATAGTGACCATATGTCAGGAACTTGGCTGGCAGGAGCAGGAACAATGGACATCCCAGAAGGCTGGAAGCAGTGACAGAATGCTCACACTCCTCGCATCGGATAAATCTGTTGCTCTGCTCTCAATGCAACCTCTGGAACGGGGGTAGACCTAAGAGAGAAAAGACCAGGGTCCTAATTATGCCAATGCAATCTGCTCAGGGAGAAATCATAGTGGGGGGGGTGGGGGTGGATCTCAATAAGACATCAAAATGGAAAGTTAGTAGTCCAGATGGTTCTAGTACAGGGAGAGGTGGTTGTCAGGTATCAGCTTTGCCTATGCTGTAAGACAGGCCGGGCCAACCTCTGATCCAGGTGTTGGGAAACTACGAGTCCCAGCAAGATTTGACTGCATGGCCATAGCGGAGAGCTGGCAAAGTATACTGGGAGTTGTAGGTTCACAATAGCCAGGGCCGTAACTAGGGGTGTGCGATAGGGGTGGCCGCCCCGGGCGCAATTCTTAAGGGGCACCAGTAAGTTTATATTTATGGTTAAATTGGCTTGGAATTCAGGGTCAGGGGGCACCATTTTTCCTTTGTGCCCCTGGCGCTAAAATTTCTAGTTACGGCTCTGACAATAACATCATGAGGGACACAGGTTGTTTTGGTCAATGAGCATGGAGTAATACAAATATGAGGATGACTGGATAGCCATCGTCACACATTACTGGACCAGATCCAGGGCCAGATTTACTAAGCTGCGGGTTTGGAAAAGTGGAGATATTGCCCATAGCAACCAATCAGATTCTAGCTGACATTCTCTAGTATATAATAGGAAAGTGAGAGCTAGAATCTGATTAGTAATTCTGGCCCACAGTGTTTCATTGGACATAGCTTCCATAAAAGCCAGTAGATTAAAATATAATACCTGATTGGTTAGCAAGCAATGAAACACCGATCTCTTATTAGCAAAGCTACACAATCCTTGGTAAATATTATAACAAACAGAATGGTCCTTGTAAAATATTATGCGTAAATAAGCAGAAAATTACACATACAATTGATCAGCTATCTCACGTATTGTTTCATGCCGGGGAGGATTCCATACACAGCTAAGACATTTAGATTTGCCATTAACATGAAAAAAATATATTTTTTATTATGTTATTATATATGAAAATAATATGAAAAGTAGCTGGGCTTAGATGTTTTTAATAACAATCCATCATATTGAACAGATAATACAAATTGCATGCCAACATATTCATTAGATATGAAAAGCAATCACTCAGAATTTTAACCAGCATGCCAAAATTTTTATAGTGTGTTCCATCTGCTGCATGTTCTGTGGAATCCGTGTAGAAAGCTGCTTCTGAAATACGGCTAATAAGGAGAAAACTGTTTAAATGATCATCAGATTATTCTTTAGACCTTATTTAAATACTCTGTTGATATTAACATTATATTCACCAGGTTCTTCATTATAAGTTGAAAATCAATGTATATTCCTTAGTGTTTATTTTAGCACAAAATCTGAGCAGTGATAAATGTTAATATGCATTAAATAAAGGTTAATAGATTCAATATTGTATTTCTTATCATAAACGTGTTATTTAAATTACACTAATAATAGGCAGCATTTATATTTAATACAGCATTAATGTATGTAGACCTTAGAGGGCCCCACAGTTACAAAATGGCAGTTGGAAAACGACAGTTACAAAATAGCAGTTGGAGATTCTGAGAGGTGGCAGGACAGCAGCATCCCACAGCCCACAGCATGAGATAAGATGGTGCTGCAGCAAAGCAGACATTGTAAAGGATTCCTTTGCTGTCTGTGAGAGAGGGAGTAAAGGAAGAGTAAGAGTAAGAGACAGATGGATTAAAGAGAAAGAGAGATACCATGAGAGAGTGAAAACTTTACAGTGTAGAGTTGGGAAGTTTACCAGATACCCGAACAGAGAGGAGCCATCTTGGACACAGATTCTGGAGACGAGTGGGGATGAGTAACCTGTGGTTACATTGTTTTTGATCTACTTGGACAGAGTAATCTTATCACTAGTCAGGTAAGGAACAGGTGGAAAGGCCTTGTAAAATCTCTCTATATAAAAGCCATTCTACTTCTCACTGTTATACGCATGCGCAGTAGCGTCCACACATTGGGATGCTACTGCACATGCCCAACAGTTAAACAGAACAAACAGTAAAAAAAAACAAAAACACAAAAAACCCACATATTCTTTTCTCCCCCGTCCCCCTCCGAGTCCCCTTTTACTTACCTTTAGTGGCGGCAGGAAGCTCCCTGTTTGGCATCTTGGATGTGGCAGGAACTTCCTGAATTCAGAGGTAAGGTGCAGAATGTGTAGATGGCTGCAGCAAGTAACTCCTCCACTGCCGCCCACTTGCACATTTTTCACCTTACCTCTGTATTCAGGAAGTTCCTGCCACATCCAAGATGGCGGCGGCCCCCCAGCACACCAGTCTCCAGTTCACTAGCAGAATTGATCCAATAGGACATTTTTGCAGGTAATGAGGCATCCAACTTGAATGAGCCCATTTGCTGCTCTCTGTATCTATTCACATTAATCTCTGTACTATTAGATTTTAAATCTCCTTACAAACACACACACGCGGGTGCCTTTTATTGGCAGTTAACCCACCATTTTTTTGGAAGGGAGATACATAGAGAGAGAGAGAGAGAGAGAGAGACTGTATATCCCAGCTTACACTCAGATATAACCAGGATCTACAACTCGCTTCTGGCACTTAATAAATGCTCTGATTCCCATTTACAGACTTCTCCTGGGCTGCACCCACTCTCTGGAGTAACCTTCCCCCCAATAAGGCTATCCTGCACTGTCCAAACTTTCAACCATTCCCTTAAAACTAACCTCTTCAGACAAGCTTACCAAATTCCTCAACCCACTTCCTAATTTCCACCTACCCTATTTACATCCGCTTTTCTATCCTGTTACCCTTTCTATTATATAATGTACACAAACTTACATATTTTGCACCTGATTCATGTTTGAGAGTGAGTAAGGTTTGGACTGATCCCCACCTTACTCACTTGTCCACCCCCCCTGTTTTTAGGTACCACTTAAGAGTGCATAGAGCTTCCTTATCTTAGGGTGCGTAGTTTCCTCTCCCCACAGAATTGCATTAATTAATGTGCAAAGAATGTCTTTCCCTGCACTTTGGTCCATTAATGTGCATCTCTCAGCAGCAAGTACCAAAGGTAGTATGCCACTGATTCCTGCTATCGCCGGGCCACATCTGTCTCTGGACCCCGTCTGCCCCCCCCCCTCTGATGGCGGCTTTGGCTGTGTGACGGGATCACACAGATCACTGAGCACTTTTACTGGACAACCTGGCTGCTCCATTGTGTGATATAGAGCATGTCCCCTTATCTGTCTGTTACGACCCAGTCTTGTTTTATAATGATTGTTTTATATTGTAAAGCTCAATGTATTATGATGACACTATGGCCCATAGTCAGAGTACGGAACGTATAACATATACCTCCGGTGTTTAGCGATTTTGTATTACTGCGCATGCGTAGTCATTTTTTAACCTAATCTAAAAGACCGCATTTACGCAATCTACGCAAGAAAAAGATACGTAGATTACGTTAAAAAATGACTACGCATGCGCAGTGGTAAAAATCGCTAAATGTTATACGTCCGGTACTATGAATGCGGCTCATATAAAAACCCGTTTATTAATGAAGTAAATACATTTCCTTTCCATTGTCTTCTATACCTACACATGGCAAGATGTCCCTTCTGAATCCGGTTTTATGTTCTTTCTGAGTTGTTTATGTTTTGGAAACTTTTATTAAGTTTTCGGCTTTTAACATCGGAAGTTGTCCTTATTATCCATGAATAACCGCGGGATTTATTCAACCTGCAGTAAGTCTTCTCCATCTGGCTTTGAACAGGTCACAGCTTCTCGTTTGTACACGATCTAAATGTCACTTGTGCCATTTTTGCTGTATATATCGAGAGCATCCGAGCAAGCGATGCGCCCAATTTGTCACCGTCTACTGCTGAATCCGCCGTTGCCGTAACGCCGCCAATACATAACCGTTGTCCGTGCAAGACGCAGAGTGACTAATTGGTGACATTGTCTGATCGGTGTCCCTTTAAACCCTCCACAGTGCGTCCCACGACACCTAGCTCTCTTTTGCAATCTCAGACACATCTTGCCCCTGTTGAGACATTATCCCCGGCACGCTAAATATTCAGCCATGCGACTGGTTCAATATCCGAGCCCCCCCTCTGTGTTTCCCTGTACACTGTGGTCGCCTGCGAGTTCATGAGCTTTGCAAAAGACCTCACCTACGAAAGAGAGAGTCACGCAGCCAGAGTCCGCTGAAACGTCCCTGCCATGGGATGCTTGGCGGGGCCGACTCAGTGGAGCAGTTATTAAAATTCATCTCGGCGGATGGCGGATGGCCATTTCACACTCCTTCACTCGATTTTTCGCTCTGATGTTGGCCATTTTTTGATCTAAAGCAGCCCTGCTGGGAAGCAAGGCTACCGTGTCCAACCGATTCTCTGAAGAAATTTGGAGCGACTGACTGAACAGCTGCCGCCCACATGCCCCGAGGGGATGCCCGTGTTCTGAGGGTAAACAAAATCAGAGCCATCGTGGAAATAACCCCTTCCTGCCCAGACACACAGGGCCGCGGTGACGTAGGGACACTATCGCAGGGGCAGAAGACTGGCCTCATCGAGGCCCTGACATCTCGACCTTTGCTTCTGGGATGAACTCAGGTCATGGACCAGGATCCAGGAGCCATTTGTGCTTTAGAGAGATTATACTGTATTTTGTTTTTTGTTAATAGCATTTATTAATATGACATAACACTTTAACATAGAAACTGATGGCCCATGCAGCCCGCATAGCTCTTTATTTAAAACTATACAGACCCTGGAACATATTTGATGCTCAGTTTAGTTCAAGATTTAGGATATCAGTTTATTTATCCCAGGCATGTTTACATTGTTTTACTGTGTTATCCTCTACCACCTCAGATTGGAGGCTATTCCACTCATCAACTACCCGTTTAATTGTTCTGTGCAAATTGCTCTGAACCAACCACCCTCCAGTATATACACATGTCCTTGTGTTCTAATACACCTGTTACTTTGAATAACGCCCCCTCCTGTACCTGGTTACTCTCCTTGATATGTGAATATGATATATCCCCCCTGTCATTTCTCTGCTCCAAGCTATACATGTTACTTCCTCTAGTCTTTCTTGGTATGTTGTGTGACACAGGCCATGCACCATTTTAGTTGCTCTTCTCTGCTCCAAGCTATACATGTTACTTAGTCTCTCTCTGGTCCAACCTATGCATGTTACTTAGTTGCTCTTCTTTGGTCCCTGTCAGTCTAGTTCACATACCAATGGTTTTATCTTTTGTTATCCTCCAGGTTAGGGAGCCCTCGTGGATCATACGCCGTGAAGTCAGGTCCAAGTTCTGTTAATTGAAAAGCTAGACATGGTCCCTCCTCTACTCTCTCTCTATGGTGTTTGACACAGGCCATGTGCCATTTTAATTGCTCTTCTCTGCTCCAAGCTATACATGTTACTTCCTCTAGTCTCTCTGTATGGTGTGTGACACAGGCCATGCATTCCTGGTGAGGCCATACCAATGATCTATAAAGTGACCAAATCCAGACTTAATAAATTAAGGGACGTGCGCTTGTGTACATCTCCCTTACTGTTATAATTGCACGTGTGTTACATAGGACGCAATGAATTCTTTCTGCAAGGAGATGTGTGCGGCAGGGCGTGCAATGGGCAGGCACAGAGCCATACAGAGAGCTTAAGGTAGCCTTAATGCCATGGACCGTAGCCAAATTTCCCATGTGAGAGGGCAGCGACCTCCTTGCGTACAGGACACACGCGAAGGTCCGAATCACTCCCAAAAGTCTGGATCTGGACGTGTGTTAAGGCCGTTACGCCCTATCCAGAGTCAAGAGACATTCCTATTTAAAGAGAGGGCGGTTCATGTGTCGTAACGGAGAATGGCCTCTGCTTGCACACACTGGGGCCACATTTACTAAGCTGCGGATTTGCAAAAGTGGAGATGTTGCCTATAGCAACCAATCAGATTCTAGCTCTCACTTTCTTTTTACATACTAAAGAATGTCAGCTAAAATCTGATTGGTTGCTATGGGCAACATCTCCACTTTTCCAAACCTGCAGCTTAGTAAATCTGGCCCACTGGAGTCCACTGTCACTGGGGAGACCTCTGTCCACGGATGTGTGGACTTGCAGATGCTGGATCCTCCCTTTCATTTTACACTCCAGCCCTTACCATACTATTTCAATACATCCCCACCCCCACCCTGCGTATATACTGTACTCATGGCAGGACGCAACGCCCCTCCTACGGAATGGCTTCCATCGTGGAAGTCTGAAGCGCACACATAGGCCAGATTCTCAGCCGCAAGCCACTATTACGCTATTTGTAATTCAAAGTCGACTGGCGCAATTGTGTCCTTACTTACAACCGCTTCTTTAGAGAAGGCCCATCTAACGCTGTCACGTGGACGGGCTCATCACCAGTATTGCCATCGGTAGCAGTTTCGGGCAGGTACAAAGCGATAATCTCCGGGTAACTGCGTTCTCTTTTATCTTCTATGGGTCATTCTATACGTTGCCCGATTTTCGGAGTTCCAGCTATGAATCTCATTTATTTGCATGCCATCGTTTTTAGGCCTAAAGGACCAGATTCAGATCTACGTACACAGCCCTTGGAAGTCTCCGCAGTGGAGGCGAACATTCGCCAAGTGTGCATAAGGCACTCGTTCGAGGATCATATGTAAGCTTTGTACGTTGAATTACCTTCCCCCACCCACCATGCGTAAACGCTGTTCGCAAGGTGAGTCTCCATACCATATTCCATACCCTAGAACATGACCCATTCCATTAGGTACAAAATACTCTGCTCCTCAGTTTCCAACTGTCAGTTACTATGGTAACCACCTTTGTTGAAGAGGCAACTAGTTTTATAAATATCAGTTAATTCATTTAAACCAGGTGAGTGACAGTTGGAAGCTCAGGAGCGGATTAAACTGTACCTAATGGAATGGGTCATGTTGGAAGGTCTTTAATTCATCATGGCTGGTATTGTGTTCTGATGGGTAACTGCCAATTTACGTAAAAAAAAAACCTATTTACAAATACATAATCATCCGATCAAACGTTTTTTTTATTATAAACATGTATATCATAAATGTGCTGTGAATTTTTCAGATGTTTCCGAGAACTCACAGCTGCGGCGACAGTCGGGGGCCGGGAAATTTGTATCGCGTCAGACGCAGCCCACGCTCTTGAAGGGGTTAACGGGTGGCAGCTGTGTCCGTGCCCGCAAATGAGAGCATGATAGAATGACCTCCAGAGCGTAAAGCCCCTCTTGATGCCAGCTAATCATAACCAGGCAACAGTCCTGCAATCACAGCAGCTACAAAGGCTCAATTATAAGTATTGATCAGGAGCCGGGGCCGTGTCACCTCATTGCCTCCCTGGGGGGGGATGAGGAATCAGAGGGAGGGATGGAAATGTTCCTTCCTAGCCATATCCCAGCCCGGTCCTTTGTCTGCTGATGAGTGGACACACCTATCTGCCTGGAGCCTGCCGTCATGCCACCTCACACCATGCTGGCCCCTCTGGGGAGAACTTACCCAGCTGACCCCCCAGGGGCAGAGTCCGCCCTTCTTTATGGCCACCTCTTCCATCTTCCTTTTTCAATCCAAGCCCCCTCCCTGCATGCGATGTGACAGCATCTCCAGATGAGGTCAGCAATTACAGCAAAGAGCTGAACCAAACAAGAGTCTGTTTGCAAATATAGGGAGATATGTGTAACAGGGAATGTCAGCTGCTATTAGCCTGAATACATGCATTCTAATGACTGTGCACCTTCCAAAAATGTTTCTACCAAGCACTGTCCGTCTGTTGCTGACTGCTTTGTACTCGCACACAGAGGGCAAGTGGCTGTTCATCTCCCAAACTGCCTGACCGCAGGAAGAAAAAGCTTGAAGAAGAAGGGGTGAAAGTAGACTCTCTCAGTGGTGTGGGTCCCTGTCGCTCCCAGCCAGTACCGAACTGACTGAGGAAATGATTGCTTATGCCTCGAAGAAACATAGCAATCGATCCCTGGAGCACTGAACACAGTGCTCCGAAAAATAAGTAAGTATTCTGGACCAGATTCAGACTACCGGACGTATAACAAATATGGGCCAGAGTGTTTTACTACTTTTTACTGCGTAGTAAATTTTTAACGTAATCTACGTATCTTTTCCTCGCGTAGGTCTTTAAGACCGCATATACGCAATCTACGTAAGGAAAAGATACGTAGATTATGTTAAAAATTTACTACACATGCGCAGTAGTAAAAAACGCTAAACTCCGGACATATATGCTATACGTCCGGTAGTCTGAATCCAGTCCTCTATCCCCAACCCTCTCCCTAGCCCTTACCCTGACCCCCCCTTCTATTACCCTATCACGCATTGCGGTCACAAGTACCGCACTTACCCGCTCTGGCCGGCCGCTCTCTTCCGCCGGTCCCGCGGTTCAGGATCACAGAGACTGTCACTAAGCCAGTGACGGTCTCCAATACTCACCACGCCTTCTGCCGGCGTTCCACATGTGTTCTGGCGCCCAGCGCCGCGGGAGCTCCGGTCCATGGGCGCCGCCATCTTGTCCATACTCACGTGATGCTGAATTACCAATGAGGAGTTCCTGCTTCAGTCCTCCAATTAGCGCATAGGGCGCGCTATTTAAACCCTGCAGACCTTACCTTCCTTGCCAGAACAACTAGTCTTCCTAGGTGCCTGGTTCTGCTGCATCTAGTGTCCTGTACCAGCAATCCTGATCCAGCTCTTGGAAATGCATTTTTCACTTCAACACAGGTGGTTACCATAGTAACTGACTGCTGGAAGCTCAGGAGTGGAGTGTTTTGTACTTAATGGAATGGGTCATGTTGGAGGATCTGTAGCTGACAGGGTGTGGTTTGGTTTGTGGTTTGTGGTCTGATGCTCCGAGTGTCAACAGTGAACATGGCTCTCTATCAGAGAGCGTCATTACCACAACTCCTTTTAACGTAATCTACGTATCTTTTCCTCGCGTAGGTCTTTAAGACCGCATATACGCAATCTACGTAAGGAAAGGATACGTAGATTATGTTAAAAATTGACTACACATGCGCAGTAGTAAAAAACGCTAAACTCCGGACATATATGCTATACATCCGGTAGTCTGAATCCAGTCCTCTATCCCCAACCCTCTCCCTAGCCCTTACCCTGACCCCCCCTTCTATTACCCTATCATGCATTGCGGTCACAAGTACCGCACTTACCCGCTCCGGCCTGCCGCAGCTCTCTCCCACCGGTCCCGCGGTTCAGGATCACAGACACTGTCACTAAGCCAGTGACAGTCTCCGATACTCACCACGCCTTCTGCCGGCGTTCCACGTGTGTTCTGGCGCCCAGCGCCGCGGGAGCTCCGGTCCATGGGCGCCGCCATCTTGTCCATACTCACGTGATGCTGAATCACCAATGAGGAGTTCCTGCTTCAGTCCTCCAACCAATTAGCGCATAGGGTGCGCTATTTAAACCCTGCAGACCTTACCTTCCTTGCCAGAACAACTAGTCTTCCTAGGTGCCTGGTTCTGCTGCATCTAGTGTCCTGTACCAGCGATCCTGATCCAGCTCTTGGAAATGCATTTTTCACTTCAACACAGGTGGTTACCATAGTAACTGATTGCTGGAAGCTCAGGAGTGGAGTATTTTGTACTTAATGGAATGAGTCATGTTGGAGGATCTGTAGCTGGCAGGGTGTGGTTTGGTTTGTGGTTTGTGGTCTGATGCTACGAGTGTCAACAGTGAACATGGCTCTCTATCAGAGAGCGTCATTACCACAACTCCTGTCTGGCTGAGTGTTGCAATACAAACATGTTTGGTGCCTGGCCTGTGTCACACAACATACAAAGAATGGCTAAAGGAAGTAATCATGTATAGCTTGGAGCAGAGAACTGAGCAACTAATTTGGTGCATGGCCTGTGTCACACAACATACAGAGAGACTAGAGGAAGTAACATGTATAGCTTGGAGCAGAGAAGAGCAACTAATATGGTGCATGGCCTGTGTCACACAACATACAAAAACTAGAGGAAGTAACATGTATAGCTTGGAGCAGAGAAGGGACAGGGTGGTATAATAGAAGGTGTATAACCAGGAACAGGAGAAAGAGGGGAATATTACAGCAGTTTTCACATATATTAAGGGGTGTAAACAAGTACAGGAGGGGGCATTATTCAAAGGAAGAGGTGTAATAGAACACAAGGACATGTGTATAAACTGGAGGGTGGTAGATTCAGAGGAAATATGTCCACATCAGCCATAAAAAAGGATTGCGGTCTTCGGAGCAGAGAGGCGTCTCTTGCACCTGTACTGCCCTCCTCTGCCCGCTGGAATGGACAAGTTCACAGTCCATAATAACCTTTTAAAATCCAGATGAGTTTTTGGGGAGTGGAAATGGAGACGCAGCGTTGTGACTTAGCGCCGTGTATCGGCCCGCTTCCAGCTCTCATCTGGAGGACGTCTCTCACATCACTGTCTCTCTTATCTTCCCAGAGACGGGCTTTAAATACACTTTACACAAAGTAAATTTCCTTATCGGCCAGACCTCCACAGAAGAGATATTGGAGCTGTCAGCCGGCATTATGTATCTCTGTTAATAACCACATAGATTGCCTATCTTTTTTTATCAATTCAATTTTCTGATTAATCATGTCATCCAGTGACACCGAGAAAATCAGCTTTCATTTGGGCGGAATGAATTTCTCAGGTCTGTCCCCGGGAAATCCATCTGGCCGTCCTGATGAATTATGCAGTGTATGTATACGGCAGATGTAATTCTCTGGCTACAGGAATATCATTATAGGGATCACTTCTGCACAGACAGCTGACATATTCTGTGGCCATGTACAAGGGAAGAGGCCACTCCTAATGAAATACGGATAAAAGACCTTTATAGCCACATCCCCTCCCCCGCAATCCAGCTTCTCGTGATGTATATGTCCCTGAAAGACCGGTGTGACAAATATTCCGTGTTAGGTGTAAACTGGGCTCTAATTCTGGCATTGTGGGCACATCGGCCATAGGCCATATAGGGAATTTTTATTGGATGGTGGTCACTAGGATGCTCTCTGTATTGGGTGGTGGTCACTAGGATGCTCTCTGTATTGGGGGATGGTCATTAGGATGCTTTCTGTATTGGGGGATGGTCATTAGAATGCTCTCTGTATTGGGTGGTGGTCATTAGGATGCTCTCTGTATTGGATGGATGTAATTAGGATGCTCTCTGTATTGGATGCAAGTAATTAGGATGCTCTCTGTATTGGATGGTGGTCACTAGGATGCTCTCTGTATTGGGGGATGGTCATTAGAATGCTCTCTGTATTGGATGGTGGTGATTAGGATGCTCTCTGTATTGGATGGATGTAATTAGGATGCTCTCTGTATTGGATGGAAGTAATTAGGATGCTCTCTGTATTGGATGGTGGTCACTAGGATGCTCTCTGTATTGGGTGGTGGTCACTAGTATGCTCTCTGTATTGGGTGGTGATCACTAGGATGCTCTCTGTATTGGATGGAAGTAAATAGGATGCTCTTTGTATTGGGTGGTGGTCACTATGGTCTTTATATTGGTGAGTGTTTATTGTTCTCTCTATACTGGGTGGTGGTCCTTATTATGCACTCTGTATTGGATGGTGCTCACTATGTTGCCCTCTGGATTGGGCGGTAGTCACTAGGATGCTCTCTGTATTGATTGGTGGTCACATGGATGCTCTCTGTATTGGATGGTGGTCGCTAGGATGCTCTTTGTATTGGGTGGTGGTCACTAGGATGTTCTCTGTATTGGGTGGTGGTCACAAGGATAGTCTTTGTATTGGCTGGTGGTCACCAGGATGCTCTTTGTCCTGGGTGATGGTCACTAGAATTATCTCTATATTGGTGAGTGGTTACTCTTCTCTCTGTGTTGGGTGATGTTCACAAGCATGCTCTCCCTTTCTTTAATAAATCACACATTTACTTATTTTGAAGTCTCCAGAGTACCTCCTTTTCCTGCTTTATTGTGTGTGCGTGTGTGTGTGTGTTTGTGTGTTTGTGTGTGTGTGTGTGTGTGTGTGTAAAACATATTTTTTTCTATTATTTTGTTTAATTTATATTTGATGTAATAAAGGCTGTCATCACATATAAACAAAGTTATCTATGTTTGGTAAATGGATCCCTCGGCTTTTTGCGATAACAGATGGCAGATGGTATATTTAATATGTTGGAGACTGATTGGCATTGTAAAAAAAAATCTGAAAATCATTACAAAAATATGTAATAAAAATATGTGTGAAGTGGGCTTGTATCTGCCTGATAATGTCACAAATCTGTAAATAAACAAGAGGGAGAGAGATTATATAAAAGAGCTAAGGAGCTAGTGTAGAGAGGAATTAGGATTGTATGGGATTTTTCAGTGATACTGCACCTGATTCATAGTGGATAACACCAATAAGCAGGTTTAGTAGGAACACAATAAATAACAAAGATGGAAAAAAATAATGGTCCGGATTCACAGTTACGTAGTTTTGCATAGTAGCTTATTTACACTATCTGCGTACCATTTCTGTATGTGGATTGCATAAATAAGCTACTACACATGCGTAGTAGCTCAATTCTTAAATCAACATACGTAAGACTAAAACTACGTAACTGTGAATCCGGACAAATGTTTTTAAAAGATCCTTCGTCGTGTTGATACAGCAGCCATTTTATGTCCTCTACATGACTTCAGCTGCTACATGACCGAGTGTAATGTAAAAAGTGCCTGGCTCATTATAGCGCTGTTCTGCTCACAAAAGGAAACCAGTCATGTGTTGTTTGCCTGAGATAACGACCATTGACTTTCTCCTTGAGATCGACAATCAAACCGTGCTTAAATTGGGCTATAATTGACCCTGCACGTTAAGATCAGCCCCTGTGTTAAACAGGAATGGCTGTCATGAGAACCGATTCTTGTTCAAGGCTCGTTCACAGAACATTTACATAAAATAAAAAGGTAAAATAAAAGTTAAAATAAGAGAATCGTTCCTGGTAGGGGTGATGCTAACCCCGTAATCAATAAAAAGCAATGACTCAATAATCAATAGTAATCAATAAAAAGGAATGACTCAATAAAATAAATACCAAGGGCCGGATTCATAGTTTCGGACGACACTCAACTTTTACAATCTGCTTGCGGAAGTCATGTGATGTTACAATACGGAGCTACAGGCGTAGGGAACTAAGACCCTGATTCAGACGTAAGAAGGAAATTAGTACGCACGGATTAGCAAAAGTACGCAACTAAGTGACAGCTGCGCTCCCATGACACTCCTTACGGATTTTAGCTGACTTCCGCCACCATAGGGCTACCTTACCTTTCCATGTGTATGTATGTGCAGCGTTTACTGAAGTAAGAACGGAAGTGTCTAACCCCACCCATACCATCCAATTTAAATGCCTCCCTCCACACTCTTCTTAACCATGTTCTTACAGAGTGTTGGCAGCGCCCCTTCTTGCGGATGTCAGTAGGTTCTTAGATCAACTCTGCGCGTAATGAGTTCGTATGCATAACATCTGCCATGTGAATGCGCAGATAGCGAAAAACGCAAACTTACGCACACGCCCTGAGTATTTTTAGGAACGTTATTAAGTCTGAATAAGGCCCTAAGTTCAGTACGCCTAGAGAGCCATCTGACCCTCTTCTAAGTGATAATCATCTGCCTCCATGAAACTTCCTGGTAGCGATGATAATTAAACAACCATATCACCGTCTAGGGTAATTGGTACAGGTGGGACCTAACGCGACCATAACCCATCCTGTGCTCTCAGGCACCGTGGTCTCCGCAGCAGGGAAAGAAGAAGAGCAGGAGATTCCAGCTGCGGCGATCACCGAGTGTGGACAGCGCTTGGAATTGCCAGGTAAGGAAAATCGCATCTTTGACAGATTCTCCTGAAGCGCTATACCCAGAGTAAAGAAAGGGGGCGCTGCTGTTAGTCGAAGAGAAATCCTTGATACCTTTTCTCCTACAACTGTAATAAATGCAAAAACTGGTTTAGGGCTTACTTAAAGTGTGTTGTATAAATATAGAAAGTGACGGCAGATAAGAGCCTCATGACCCATCCAGGCTGCTTAAATTTATTTTTTTATTATTTTTTTAAACCTTAATGACCCTAGACCCTATGTGACCCTCATTTAGTGTAAGATTTAGGATATCCTAAATAAAAGTTCTATGCTATGTTTTTAAAGAACAGACACAGAAGGACTGACAAATTATGTGACGTCTTTCAGAAATGCTCAAAAATGATTGGCTGACTCTTACACAGGGGCGGTCCTGAAGGTGTGGGAGGAGCTTAAGTGCTTTGTGGAAAAAAGTTTTGGTTAGGGTAGCAGTGGAATGTTGACAATTAAAATGTTAACTAGTAATAAAACAGACTCAAGATGTGTCTTCAATTAGATTTTTTTAATTGAATTCTTCTGCTTTTTTAAGAAATCATAAATAGTTCGTATCCATTCTAAACACATAAAACATTGTCAAAGTATTTACAGGTTTTTTTGTTCTTAATAGGATGGGACTTATTTAAAGGTCATCAAACATATCTACAGAAAAAACTAGGCTCTCGGTGGCGAAACGGAGGTCAGACATAAGGAAAGCCCATACACGGATCTGGTATACAGGCCCATGGCAGTAAATTTATCAAACCTTCTCAAAGGGAGTGGTATATATAGAGCAACCAATCAGAACTCAGCTACAATTTATTTAGTGCTTTCTAGAAAATGATAGGTAGAGGCTGATTGGCTGATTTTTTTCTGAGACTGTATGATAAATCTACCCCCATGAGTTTATTTTATCACATTTTTTTTATTCTCATAAAAAGTGCACAAAACAGCAAATAAATAATGCCTTGTATAAATAAATTAATAGGATAAATAAATTCATAAAATTTATTCCTGGCACATACACTTTGTAACTCTGAAAGAGGAATTGTCACAGTAGTAAGAGAGAAAAAAAGAACGGGAAACAATTGACTTAAGCCCTAGACATCTTAGATAAAAAGGCTTCACTAACGCGTTTCTATGAATCAACCTTTTCAGTTGCAAGTGAGGTAAGGTTTCATGTCATTGTGAAAGGTAAGTTGGAATAGTCATCATTGTGTTTTTCCCTCCAAAAAAAACTTTATTTACTTGGCACTGAAAGGGTAAATGTAGCGTTAACTGAAAATATTCAGTTGAAAACAAATGGCAAACAACACAGAGTGAAACGCGTGACATTCATTTTTTTTCATATTACATTTTACAGTTAAAACTATGTATCTAGTTTTTATAGGAGTGGTGGTCTAACTCAGTGTTAAAGGTTTGTTCTACTGCCTTTTCAGTGATCTCATTAACTAAAATTAGGTAGTATTTTATTGTTGTATTGAGGCTCTCAAATGGCAAGATGTCCATAGTTAGAGATAGCATTTAGTGGAATTAACTTGTAAAGCCACAGAGGTTTGGAGATAAGTCTTTCGGACATGGTCATCCACCCGTAAAGAACTAACCGTTGCGAAGTATCAGCAACTACTCGTAAACTGTACACACAAATCTAGCTCATCTTTGTTACCGCTCAATAAACAGAAAACTAATAAATTATATATTCATTTTAGTATCATAGGAAAAGTGCACATTCAAATCTATTTTTTTCAGTAATGAGGGACTGCTTTCCTAAAACGGACTATATACTCATTTACACCGACGTGATACTATACATGTTAGTTATGCATTAGGCTTCTGTGGTGCAGAAGGTCAAGACCTTAGTCTAATTAGGACGCTTGTTTTAAGCCACATATTTTCCAGGAGTCACACGGGTAGAGCCTTAATGAAGCAATGGACAGAGTTATAGGAAGAGTTAGCCCTGCATTTCTGCTGTGGCTTCATCTCATAATCAGATCGATAGGAACTTCATTAAACTTCTTGACAAGAGGTTGATGATGGTCTAGCTGTCAAACATCTGTCTTGTTGTAGGTCCTGGTTCTTGCGTACATAATGAAGAAGAACTTGTTCAAAAGGATTAATCCAATTCTAAAAGCAATTCATGACCATAATGAGAGGTTTTAGATGTCAAACCATGGGATTCATTTGGAACCTTGGGAGTAATATGGTGTTTTGAAGGCCAAGACTTGGGAAGTGATTAGACGAGAGTCCGTTCAGCACCATGGTCTTGTTGTTTTGTATCAGTGGATTGTCTGAATTTGATGGAACTGTCTATAAGTAACGCAATGGTTGATTTGGTGTCAATTGTATAATGAAATGGTTGGGAAAGCATGGAACCAAATGGGTGATCTCTAAAGACCAAGAACATTACATTCTATTTGGGGGATCTACAAAACCAGGGTGAAAAGATTTTGGTCCCACCAATGCTCCACTGCCATAAAGTCCTAATGTATAGCTGTATTACAGCAGCATAGAATGAAGAAAGAACAGGTTATAACTCATGTAGTGCGTCTGTGAGCTATCACACATCAAGAACATGGTTGAGATAGGAGATGTAGCAGATAGCCAATCGGAGGATTTCGATCTTGGAGAGTTTCTTGTCAGGGGGGAGCGTTGGGAGGAGCTTGCGCAGTTCTGCAAAGGCCAAGTTGAAAGCCTCCACACGTATGCGCTCTCGAGTCGCATGCGCCGTGCGATATTTGGCAGTCGCCCTTCTTCTCCTACGTCTCTCCTCTCGACTTAAGTGCTGGAGATCTCTTTTCACCATGTCACTTCCATCGCAGATTCGGGTCTCCCCGCATAAGCTTATGCCACTGGCGTCAGTTAGCCCTCCTCCGCCTCCGCAATCACTGAACACCGATTCCGTCTCTGAGTGAGCTGGGATCTCTGTCTGCTCGGCGTTTAACATCATTCCTTTAACGGATTTTTTATTTTTTGTGTACTTGGGTCCCTCAATTACACCAAATCTGTGTATAAAGTGCTTCAGTAAAGACAGCGTCCTTGCAATCTCATCCAGCACGGGTAGAAGATGGGCAGTCTGCGAAACGCGTCGCTTCCAGATCCGCAAGGAGTTTGTCGGCTCAGATAGTGCACTTAAGAGAAATATTTAACTCATAAAAGTGTTCAGCAGAGATTAACTTTAATTTTCCTCTGTGGTCTCTTGTTCTTACGTATCCCCCTGGAACAAAGAGAAATAGAGAAATTATAAAACTGCTCCTTAATGGCTGTGAAGGGAAATGTGCCAACAAGAGAAAAGGGGATTTAATGGAAATTAGAGAGCATCGTTTCCACGAGGAAAAACCCATAAAAGAATGCAGGCAAAAAAAATGTGATTAGTAACCTCATAAAATCAAAAGCGCGTAAGCAAAGTTTTATACATGACTTATTAAACAGATACATTCACATTTCAATTTATCAATGATATTTGGCTAAACTTAAATGGTTCCAACTCATTCCGCTGCATAGAGTAAGCTGAGAACTCTAGCCAAGCTGAAGAGCTTGCAATCTATAGTAATTACCCCAACCCCAGGAACACTACCATGCAAATACCAGAGACATTTCTCAGTTCTTGATCTCCAAACCCCGAGGTCACAGATCAGATTATACTCTTATAATACACAAAGCCTTTAATGGTATATCTATAACAGATTATAATCATTGTTGTCAATGTTCATAAATGCAGCAACAAAATAAGGTTCTCTGAGCCAGCAGCTTAAATGCAATATCTCATTCTTGTACTGCTCTGGAAATGAGCCACTTGAAGCAATTGTGGACCTGAGGTTGCAGCCTCATTTGGACACTGCATTGTAGGACTTGTAGTTCTACAACAGCTACAGACTGGATTCCTCTTCTCTCTCTCTCTCTCTCTCTCTCTCTCTCTCTCTTTCTCATTTTATATCATTTTCTCTCTCTCTCTTTCTATCTATCATTCTCTCTCTCTCGTTCTATCATTCTCTCTCTCTCGTTCTATCATTCTCTCTCTTTCTATCATTCTCTCTCTCTTTTTCTATCTATCATTCTCTCTCTCTTTCTATCATTCTCTCTCTCTCTTTCTATCATTCTCTCTCTCTTTCTATCATTCTCTCTCTCTCTTTCTATCATTCTCTCTCTCTCTCTATCATTCTCTCTCTCTCTCTCTCTCTCTCTCTCTCTCTCTCTCTCTCTCTCTCTCTCTCTCTCTATCATTCTCTCTCTCTCTTTCTATCTATCATTCTCTCTCTTTCTATATCTCTTTTTATCATTCTATCTCTCTCTTTCTATATCTCTTTTTATCATTCTATCTCTCTCTCTTCCTATCTATCATTCTATCTCTCTTTCTGTCATTCTCTCTCTCTCTATCATTCTCTCTCTCTCTCTCTCTCTCTTTCTATCTATTATTCTCTCTCTTTCTATCTGTCTATCATTCTCTCTCTTTCTATCTCTCTCTTTATCATTCTATCTCTCTCTTTTCCTATCTATCATTCTATCTCTCTTTCTATCATTCTCTCTCTATCATTCTCTCTCTCTCTTTCTATCAATCATTCTCTCGCTTTCTATCGTGCTCGCTCTCTTCTTTCTTCCTCTCTCTCTCTCTCTCTATTTTATTCCATCTCTCTCTCTCTCTCTACCTCGTCCTCTCTCTACCTCGTCCTCTCTCTCTGTCTCTTGCTCCCTCTCTGTCATTCCATCTCTTGCCCTTTTTTGGCATCAGCAGTCTCGAGCCTCCTCCTCTGTGGCGTAAAACTAAACGCACATATTTGTTGACCTCGCGGTGCATGCAACGTCATCTCTGGATCCCAAGGTAAGTACGGTAGGTTGCATACATAGACCGCGCAGCGTATCTCATCCGCATGGCTAGTGGGGCCGCCCCTCATGGAGACTGAATTCCGCCCATAACGCAGCATCTAAAATCTACGCATCTAAGCTGTCCTGTGGGAAAACCAATGATCCAGACTGCCGCATCGCATCCTGCATTTGGTAAAACTATTTTTAGTATTTAAGTGCGATCTAGACATTAACACGACTGCAGCTCTGAATACAATTGTATGCGAGTACAATAGGCTGCATACGAACAGCCAATCACAATGCAGCTTCATTCCCAGATACATTCTCTTTCCAGTGATATAACACAGGTACAGGTACTACACTGTAATGTATAGAGGAAATGGTGGTTTTTACATACACATTACAGACAGGTAAAATACAGATACATCCCTTTCCCCGGTGATATAACACAGGTATAGGTACTACACTGTAATGTATAGAGGAAATGGTGGTTTTTACATACACATTACAGACAGGTAAAATACAGATACATTCCCTTTCCCAGTGATATAACACAGGTACAGGTACTACACTGTAATGTATAGAGGAAATGCTGGTTATATACACATTACAGACAGGTACAATACAGATACATTCCCTTTCCCAGTGATATAACACAGGTACAGGTACTACACTGTAATGTATAGAGGAAATGCTGGTTATATACATACACATTACAGACAGAAACAATACAGATACATTCCCTTTCCCAGTGACATAACACAGGTACAGGTACTACACTGTAATGTATAGAGGAAATGGTGGTTATATACACATTACAGACAGGTACAATACAGATACATTCCCTTTCCCAGTGATATAACACAGGTACAGG
>WWET01002895.1:23269-41344 GCA_011038615.1 Limnodynastes dumerilii | reverse complement strand
CTTTCTATCTCATATCTATCTATCTATCTATCTATCTCATATCTATCGATCTATCTATCTATCTATCTATCTATCTATCTATCTATCTATCTATCTATCTATCTTTCTATCTATTTCATATCTATCTATCTATCTATCTATCTATCTATCTATCTATCTATCTATCTATCTATCTATCTATCTATCTATCTATCTATCTATCTATCTATCTATCTCACGTGTGGAAGTATAAATCAAAGCTATAAACAGATTATTATCTATGTATGTATAAGAGATATTATGTAACATAGGAGAGTTATTCTTTTCTCTTGTAAACTTTCTAGGTTCTTGTGATCTTGTGCAGAGAGAGAGGAATCACATCACAGTCATTGTCACATATAGCTGCCATGTATCACCTGCACAGAGAGAGTCCACACATGAATAGGAAGACGACTCACCTGTACATTGTACTGTCACATCCAGCCTTCATATCAGGTATCCATGAGAGCCCCCAGATGCTGTGCGAGATAAAGTTTCCCTGCTCAGGTACGGCCAGGTGACAGGTGTCATGCCTCAGAGGACACACGGATCCAGGACACGGAGAAGGGCCGGCATGTAGGAGACACAGAGATACAGCCTGGCACAGCCCTTGTTACACATTACACCCATGTGTATAAGACTTCATATATTTATATATATAGGCACAGAGCAGAGACCACATGAGGAAGAGGTGCTGCCTCTCATTGGCCACGGCAGGCCTTCCATCATGCATATTAAACAGCTGGGAGGGGAATCCATCGGATGGCAGAATGGGAAAAGCCCTTGGGAAAGGGGGAGGGGGGGTTTGGAATTGCTCCTGTGACTTGGCTGAGGGGCATAGGGAGCGATGGAGAGAGGACCAGGGCTGGATGGGGGATGCAGACATCTGTTCGGCATGCATATTTCATAAAGGGAGAAGAGAGGGATGGATAGGAGGAAGAGAGAGCGGGGGGGGAGACCGAGGCCTGGGACCGTCAATCACAGGGAAGTGACAGACAGGATGAGCCGAGGAGATAGTAAAACCCTGAGCGCCAATACGCCAGCCATCCTGCACAGCCCCGCCAACCCTGCGCCATTGGCCCTCCTGGCGGCCCCTCGAGAGCCGTTGGGAAAGTTCGCCGTCACTTATGACACTCTGAGAAGTTTTGCGCTCTGTCACAGCGTGGCGCAGATCCGCCAGTGACGCATCGCACAGCAGCAGCCCGCACTGCGACATACATATTTTATACTTAAAAATTAGCTTGAAATAGGCGCTTTACAGCAATAGGCAATAAACCGGCGTCCCGTATTCTCGGACGTGACGTTTTGATCGCATGTGTCATTTATTCGCATATTTGCTGCAGAACCTATTGCCACTTTCTGTGCCTTCCTTGCATCGCTTTCCTTTCATTATTAACGTTTATTGTTATTTGAACGCTTGTGACTAATACGGCGACGCGCGGCGCTTCGCTTTGCCATCGGAATCATTACGGATCGCTGATAAAACACATTAGAAAGACGGCATGGAAATGTATCTGGATTATACAGAGTGATAGGGACCTGTGACTGAGTTATGTGGGGATAACTTTGTGGATCGGATATATAAAATAGCTCAGTTACGCATTTTAAGCGCAATAGCGTTCCGTGCATGCACACACATGGCAGGACATATCAGAACGCGCCGCAAATGATGCTGGATTCCGCACTGGAACGGCGTGTCTGCATGGCGAGCGAGAGGGAGGTATTTAAATCGTACAGTAAGGGCTGGATTAAGTACTGACGTATGATCCTTCCAACGCTATGGGGGGAATCGGGCGTAAAAGTTTAGGTAGGCTCCAGGATACGGAAGTAGCGTATGTACAAGGGACTTGAACGACCCTTGAACATACAGAATTTTGGATCGTACTGTCGCCACTTCGCGTCCGCTGCGGAAGTTACAATCAAGGCAGGTACAAAATTCCGGATCCGGTCCTGAGGGTCTATTTATTTATTTGCCATTTTAGGACCTTCATAGGGTCTTCATGTTATTCAGGGAGGAAAGGGTTAAAGATAGCATTGCCATTTTGGAATATTAGAGCCGGCGTGTATTGGACCTATGGGCCTGATCCAGACCTACGACTGCAAGCGATCGTACGCCGGTCGGGAGCGTAAAACTGGGGGAAAAAAAGCACTGCGCGTGTGCAGTATGACAACTTCCGGTCGTCCGAAGGACATGAGCATACAGCGAGCTAATTTTGTGCGTATTTTTCACCCAAGGGGCGTGCGTTTTGTACGACGATAGTGCGGATGCTCGAGTTACGACACAGAGGCAGTGATAGCCATTTAAATTGTACAGTATGGGCGTGCTAAGCCCCGTACGACCAGCGTATCGGTCCGAAAATTCATACGGACGCAGGAAAAAGTTAGGGTAGGGTTCAGCCGCAGTAAGCAGGTACAATCAATGGGCGTGAAAGTTTATACGCCCGGGCGATCATACGCTACGCTCACGGGCGTAGGTCTGGATCAGGCCCTATGTATCTAACCCCGGCCCGCAGCTGATGGGGGCCCGCCATCATCTTTGAAGGGCCAAAGCACAGGGAAGAATTTACCTGCGCACCGGCCAGATGGTTACGCAAGTCCACAGGGCACCGCCCACATGGCGCCACAAAGTGGGCGGGGCCAACTGGTGTGTCTCGGGCCTCACAAATTCTGAAGGCGGCCCTGATCCCATGTAATGTCTGGTTGCGATGATCTGCAGGTGCTTGGGAGGGGAGATCGATAAACTTAGAGTCTGATTCAGCAGCAAAAAGAACTGCTTGTCTGTACTTCAGTGTAGAGAGCAAAGGATTTTAGTGTTTACATGTAAGGAAATCCGGACTGCTCTCATGTACAGCGCTTCAATTCAAAACTTTATTATAAACTCTTATTTCGTATGGTGGGTTCCCGATATGAACACGCCACGTTCACGCATGTGCAGCAGAGCGCACGCAGTACTTACCCATTCTGAATGCGTAAATGGAATGACCTACTTCATTTTAGATTCCGTCCAGCATTCGTAATAAGTGTGTGTGCACCAGAACAAGGACCAGCCGCAAACAGTCGTGTATTACTCAACTGAACATCACGCGTAGCTTGTGTACACACACCGGAACCAACATAGCGCCCTTTCCACTCCAGGGGCCAGATTTACTAAGCTGTGGGAAAGGAAAAGTGAGGATGTTGTCCATAGCAACCAATCAGATTCTAGCTCTCACTTTCCTATGAAATACTAGAAAATGTCAGCGAGAATCTGATTGGTTGCTATGGGCAACATCTCCACTTTTTCACTCCCGCAGCTTAGTAAATCTGGCCCCAGGTGGCCTATGCCTAAACTGTGCATAACTCATCACACACAACGGGCCACATTTACTAAGCTGTGAGTTTGGAAAGGTGGAGATGTTGCCCATGGCAACCAGTCAGATTCTAGCTCTCACTTAACTATTACATACTAGAGAATGTCAGCGAGAATCTGATTGGTTGCTCTAGGCAACATCTCCACTTTTCCAAACTCACAGCTTAGTAAACGTGGCCCATTGGGTGTGTTTTATGGACAAGCACAACGCTAAAAGTTGCGCTTATAGGCTAAACCCTGCCGCGTCCTCTTAATAAGCTCCTTAGGCTGCAGATTTATGTTATACTACGTTCAAGAGACGGGATCCAGACTTAATAGTAACACCTGATTTACGCACAGCAGATCCAGACACACGATAATTGCAGGTTTCAGCTGATGTTACGGTATGGAAATCCAGGCATATGGAACTCAGTTTTGTATGCCTGGAGATCCGTCTGTGATGGCGGCGAATCCCTTCCACCCACTTTAACTCCATAAGGTTTGGGGGGGAAGCCGTTAAATGTTACAGTTAGGGCAAGGTTTTAGCTTTCGTGCAGATTAGTGGTCATGTGAATTTAGGCTGTCTTATGGCAGTGTAACCCAGCTTAAGCTTCCACGAGTGCGGACTGACACGCACGGGGGGCCAGGATTCCATCCTAGGTGCGTAATTGTTACTGCGCAAGAGGGGCTGGAACACTCACTGTGCATATGAGATACACTTTGTGGAGGTGCTTAAGCCTGTAAATCGTACAGCAGGGCTGGGTTTATTCCTAACCTACAATCTAGTATTCCTCACGGACTGAGTTTCGTGCGGCAGTGTCTGAGCGTGGATCCACCATCACATGAGAGTAAGGGTAGTGCTCCGTTCTCTTTTGTGCGCTATTTGGGATAGCTAATTCCATACTTTAGCCTCTGCTGCGGAACCTAAACACGGAATTAACTATTACATCTGGACCCAGTCCAAGGAGATAATGAACCCTAAATGTCTCTGATGGCATCAGTTTATGTGATAATATGTTTCTTTTCTGCCACCTCAAAAATAAACTTTTCAGGTGCCAAAGTGTAAAATGCTTTTCTCGTTGTAGCAGTGCATGAAAAACGATTATCCACTCGAAATACGCTACTTAAATTTGCACAGCCATCAGAGTGTGCAAATTGTTGCATCACTGCATGGAAAAATGGTTCCCCAGAGGCCTGTGACAAAAACATCTCTTCTAAATATAATTATTTATTGTCCGCATCGCTGGAATGTTGCGCTGCTCAGATATTGTTTTACTAAATTATTTATAATATCGAGCTAATGGCGACTTTTCCAAAAACTTGACTGTCAAAGCTATTCCAACAAAAAAAAATGTTTAAACAAGTTGCTTAATATAATTTTGTTCTCATTTTTATTTTTCATTGTAAGTTGCTGTTCCATAACAACATTTTTAAATCTCAGTTTTAATTATCATATAATCCCACATGAGCTTCCCTGTTATTTGGTTCATAAAATAAAATGAGCATTTTTAGCATAAATCACTGTGGAACGCTATAATAGAAAGGTTGGCAATTATCATTTATCTTCTTTTTTATTTTACGGCAGGCTGTTATTGATGATTTATGATACTGGGTTGCCTTGGAAACCACAGTTACATGGCAGGAGTGATCAGAGAGGCTTTGGAAGCCTCTCTGAGCTCTGTCTGCTCTGTGACTTTCTAACATTTCCGTTCGGCCATCACACAACATGACAATCATTATTGATTGCAAACCAAAACAGAATTATATCAGTTGTCTAGAAAGGTTTTTTAAAAGGACACAGTTTTGTGTATACATATAGCTTAGTCAAAACTTCTGAATTTCAACCAGTCCTTAGCCCGTCCTCATGAATATTAGACAGGTTTCATGCATATTCGCTTGTGCTCATGAATATTAATCAGTCCCTATGAATGTTAGTCAGGCATCAGGAGTATTAGTTGGGCATTGGCTAAGTAATCTTACTGGTGCCTGAGAAATTGGTAGGATGCACGATTAGCTTTTAAATTTATCAAGGGTACAGAATGGTGACATATTTCAAAGGAAGAGGTGTGATAGAACACAAGGACATGAATATAAACTAGGGGGTGGTAGATTTAGAGGAAATGTGTGGAAAAATGACGTCACTGAAAGTGTAGTTGATAAGCGGAATAACCTTCCATCCGAGGTGGTAGAGGTTAACTCAGTAGAACAGTATTTGGGATAAATATAAGGATATCATAGGACACATGCACAGTGCATTAGCAAAGATCGACTTACACACACTGCTACCGTAAGTAGGCTGATGTTATTTGTTCCGGATACGTTCCATAAATCTTAAATTAAATTGAGGGTTGAATAGGGTCTAGGGCAGGGGTGGGCAATTAATTTCTATAGGGGGCCACATGAAAAATCTGAACTGTGTTGGAGGACCGAACCAATGATAACTTGAACTTAATTATGCTCAATATTCATTTTCTCCCAGTATAAAAAGCAGCAAATGATATATTTTGATAAGATGCTACTGGTAATCAGACGTTTAAGAATATTCTGTAAATATTGATGTAAATTTATGAATTGTGGTGTAGGTCAAAGAAGACTCACCCTGGATGCCGGTCTGACGGGATCTCTAAAGCACCCCAAAGTTTAAGCAGGAAGTGACAGGGCAAAGCCGTCTCCCGCGGATACACGTCATCATTATGCCCAGCCATCCATATCTACCCCTTTATTATGCCCAGCCATCCATATCTACCCCTTTATTATGCCCAGCCATCCATATATGCCCCTTTATTATGCCCAGCCATCCATTTCTGCCCCTTTATTATTCCCAGCCATCCATTTCTGCCCCTTTATTATGCCCAGCCATCCATTTCTGCCCCTTTATTATACCCAGTCATCCATTTCTGCCCCTTTATTATGCCCAGCCATCCATATCTGCCCCTTTATTATGCCCAGCCATCCATATCTGTCTCTTAATTATTTATTTGCAATTACTTACCTTTTGATGTCTTCCTCCGCTGCGCTGTCCAGCTGTCTCTCCGTCTCTCCGTCTCTCCCTCTCTGATGAGTCACGTGGTGAGGAAGTACCTACTACTAAAAAAAAAAAAAATGAAAAACAACTTTGTCCCGAGAGTCTGGTCTCACGGGACAAGTTGTGGGGTGGGCGGGACAGTCCTGCTGGAATCAGGACAGTTGGGAGGCATGTACGCGGGCCTGACAGGGATTGCCAAAAGGCCGTGTGTGGCCCTCGGGCCGTACATTGCCCAGGTCTGGTCTAGGATCAGCATGGTTAAAAAAAAATAACTTGGCAGACATACATTTAGAGTTATTTGTTGTGCACAACATTTGGACTTTTATTTTTCAACCGCTCTGAACATTAGGTTCAAATTGGTATATATATTTTTATTAACTTATTTTATTTTTAATCTATTTCTAGTACGAAATAATCTTTTAGATTTATGTTTTATTTAGTACATTTTGATTGTACTACTACAGGGCACTTTTGTTTCAATTGTGTTTAGTTTTTATTGTTTGAAGGTGTGTTACAGCTTTAGCGCAGCACTTGTCTTGGTATATCAGATGGACCAAGTGTCTTATTTGCTGTCACATTTTATGATTTTTATGTTTTTACTTACCCTTATCTCAGTAATTATGTATGGAAATGATGATACATGCACAGAATAAGAGTCAATTTGTAGAAAATAGGAGTGTCAGAGAAAGTACAGCGCAAATCCAACAACAAGAACTTTATTTAGAGACACAAAACATGTCTGCAGGTTCATATATATTCTTGATTACACATTTATAATGATTATGTCATGTCAGGTGGGGTAATCATGTCAGTTGTTTATGTCCTCACTGCATATCACAGCGTGCAAAGTTAATAACAAAAACAAAGCTGTGTTTTCAAGCCTGACTGATTCTTCGCATCAGTTTTATTACTCGTGGATACGTCAGATGACGGTTGTGTCATGTCACCTGCTTGATGGGTGCAGGCAAAAGAAGTTATTTAGTCATCTCAGGTAACGCAGAATACTCTAGGAGCCATATTTACTAAGCTGTGGGCTTGGAAAAGTGGAGATGTTGCCCATAGCAACCAATCAGATTCTAGCTCTCACTCTCCTATTACATACTAGAGAATGTCAGTTAAAATTGGTTGCTATGGGCAACATCTCCCCTTTTCCAAATCCGTAGCTTAGTAAATCTGTCCCCAGACGTCCATACAGGCCTCCCTGGGGAAGGGGGGAGGACACCGAATTCCTAAGATCCATATGCGATCCAGTCTTACCGCTAATCACACCCCTTGTGCTGACGCCTTAAATTGCAGAGTAAAATGGCGGTGGCGCATAGATCTGAATGAGTGTGCACAGAGAGGCCACGCCTACACTGGAATTGTAATTCCAAGTCACACCCACTTACAATTTCAACCTGGTCTTTCCATTGGAAGGTGTTGAAACTTTATTACTCCTTTTACATACTAGAAAATGTCAGCTAGAATCTGATTGGTTGCTACGGGCAACATCTTCACTTTTCCTTTCCTGCAGCTTAGTAAATCTGGCCCGTACACTTCAAAAGCATCCCATTTCCCCGGCGTCTTTTTAGACCGCCTGTCCAGCCTCTGTAGCTTTACAATGTCATAACTAGTATTGTCATCATTAGCGGTTATATTCGCTTGCAAGTTACCTTACAATGCCTTAAACTGTGTGCGACTATGAATTACACTCTTTAGCATTCTCACAGGCGAAATATTACAAAATCACATTAACAGGTGTACACTCATCACTGAATCAGCTCTTGTTCACTCTGTTACCACTAAAACAAAGTTATAGCTGACAGCTCAGTTATCAAGGTAAGTTGTCTGGGTCCTGTTCTCAGTTGTCAGACTCAGTTAAAATTCAGAGCTCATTTTTCAGGCTCATTTGTCAGACTGTTGTCAAACTCAGTTGTTGTATTCAGTTGATTGGTGTTTATTTCCCAGGATCATTTGCCTTTCTCAGTTGTCAGTGTGGATTTAAGCGCTCAGTTGTCAGACTGAGTTCTGAGGTTCAGTTATCATACTTATTTCTCAGACACATTTCACCGGATTATTTTATTCCTCAGCTGTCATGCTCAGTTATCAGACTTAGTTTTTTAGATTAAGTTTTTTGATTTTGTTCTCACACTCAGCTGTCAGTTGTTTCCAGTTGTCATACTCACTTCTGAGGCTCAGTTGTCATAATCGGGTGTCAGACACTGTTGTCATACTTGCTTCGCAGATTCAGCTTAGTTGTCAGTTGTCATAATCAGCTCTCAGGATCAGTTGTAAGACGCAGTTGTGTCAGACGCAGTTGTCAGATTCAGCTGTCATACTTAGTTCTCAGCTTTTAAACTCAGTTAACTCAACTGTCATACTCAGACCTTAGGCTCAGGTGTCATACTCAGTTCAGTTGTCATACTCAGCTGTCATCATATGTTCTTAGGCTCAATTGTTGTACTGAGTTCTTAGGCTCAGTTGTCAGAGTCGGTTCTTAGGCTCAGTTGTCAGAGTCAGTTCTTAGGCTCAGTTGCCAGAGTCAATTCTTAGGCTCAGTTGTCAGAGTCGGTTCTTGGGCTCAGTTGTCATAGTTTATTTTCAGACTCAGAGGGCCAGATTTACTAAGGAAAGGAAAACTGGGGATGTTACCCATAGCAACCAATCCGATTCTAGGTCTCACTTTCCTATTACATGCCAGAAAATGTCAGCTTGAATCTGATGGGTAGCTATGGGCAACATCTCCACTTATTCTTTCCCGCAGCTTAGTAAATCCGGCCCCTGGTTGTCATACTCAGTTCTCAGGATCATTTGTCAGAGTCATCCATCAGACCCCATGTTTATTAGAGCTGGACTGAAATGGAGGATGGAGAGGGGGGAAATGAGACCGGGGATATAAGGGAGGGGGGACAATGGAGGAGCAGACCTCAGCATCTGTTTTCCATGGTGCTGCCGCTGCTGTTATATTGCTCCGCATTGATCCGTATTATAAATCAGTCTATAAACCTGGTGTCACTGCATTATATTGTCAGCCACCTTGTTTCAACCCTTCATCAGGAACACGCTCCTACTCCCCAGCCAGATCCAGATCAGATGAATGCCGGGACAAGCCCCCTCCCACCAACCTGACACAGATGGTCTCAGAGGCCTTGCAGTAAGAGACATTGCTGCGGAGGGGAGAGGGTGGGAGCGTGGATCAGGTGTGGATACGGGCTTGCATCATCGTTGCCATAGCACTGATTAAAAAACAATATCTGGCTAATGAGCTTGTGGCAATAACATCACCCACCCTGAAATTGAACACACGCGCCTAGACAGACAACTGACACACACACTCACTGCAACACACAAAAGCATCACACACACTCACAGCCGCTAACCCCTGCAACACACACAAACATCACATCATACACACACACAGCTTTTAACCCTTGCAACACACACAAACATATACACACACACACACACTCATCACACACACACACGCACCTAGACAGACAACTGAAACACACACTCACTGCAACACACAAAAGCATCACACACACACACACACACTCACAGCCGCTAACCCCTGCAACACACACAACCCCACTGCAACACACAAAAGCACCACACACACACACACACACTCACAGCCGCTAACCCCTGCAACACACACAAACATCACATCACACACAGACACACAGCTTTTAACCCTTGCAACACACACAAACATATACACACACACACACTCATCACACACACACACTCATCACACACACTCACAGACGCTAACCCCTGCAACATACACAAACATACACACACACACACATATCACACACATCACAAACACACACAGCCGCTACCCCCTGCAACACAAACAAACGTATACACATACACACTCTAACACTCATCACACACACATCACACGCTTACAGCCGTTAACCCCTGTAACATACACAAACATATATACACACACACTCATCACACACACTCACAGTCACCAACCCCTGCAACATACACAAACATATACACACACACACACATCACACACACTTACAGCTGCTAACCCCAGCAACACACACAAACATCACACACACACACACACTAATCACTAACCACTGCAACACACACAAACATATACACACACTCACAGCCACCAACCCCTGCAACACGCACAAACATCGCACACACATCACACACACTCACAGCCGCTAACCCCTGCAACACACACAAACATATACACACATCACACACACACACACTTCACACACATTCACAGCTACTAACCGCTGCAATATACACAAACATATATACACACACACACTCATCACACACACTCACAGTCACCAACCCCTGCAACATACACAAACATATTCACACATCACACACACACATCACACACACACTTACAGCTGCTAACCCCTGCAACACACACAAACATCACACACACACACACACACACTAATCACACTGCCGCTAACCACTGCAACACACACAAACATATACACATCACATACACTCACAGCCACCAACCTCTGCAACACACACAAACATCACACACACATCACACACACACTCACAGCCACCAACCCCTGCAACATCCACAAACATATACACACATCACACACACTCACAGCCGCTAATTCCTGCAACACACACACACACATCAAACACACACTCACAGCTGCTAACCCCTGCAACATACACAAACATATACACATATGACACACACACATCACACACACTCACAGCCACCAACCCCTGCAACACACACAAACATATACACACATCACACACTCATCACACATACAAACAACCGCTAACCCCTGCAACAGACACAAACATATATACACATCATACACACATCACACACAATCACAGCCACTAACCCCTGCAACAAACACAAACATATACACACACATAACACACACTCACAGCTGCTAACCCCTGCAACATACACAAACATGTACACACATTACACACACATATCACACATACTCACACACATCACAACCACATCACACACGCTCACAGTCGCTAACCCCTGCAACATACACAAACATAAACACACACAGACACTCACAACCGCTAAACCCTGCAACATACACACACATTCACAGCTGCTAACCCCTGCAACATACACAAACATACACACACATCACACACACAGCCGCTAACCCCTGCAAAATACACAAACATATACAAACATTACACACAGCCACTAAGCTCAGCAGCACACACAAACAACTAAACACACACATACACATCACATACACATCACACACATTCACAGCCGCTAACCCCTGCAACACACACAAACAGCAAATACACACACATCACACACATTCACAGTCACCAACTACCTGCAACATACACAAACATATACACACACATCACACACACTTACAGCTGCTAACCCCTGCAATACACACAAACATCACACACACACTAATCACACACTTCACACACAGCCGCTAACCCCTGCAACACACACAAACATACATCAAACACATACATCACATACACACACATCACACAGAGAACACACAACATACTTCACACACACACACACATACATCATACACACACATCACATACACACAACTACACATAGCAGAGGGAGCAGGATATATTGCCCGCTAAATGTGTCATATTATCATGCATACACACACAGAACACACAACACACACAACATGCATAACACACACACATACACAGTACACACACGCATCACACACACAACATACATCACAGACACCCTGATGTCACTAAGAAAGACAGCCATAACACAGATATAAAGATAGATAGATAGATAGATAGATAGATAGATAGATAGATAGATAGATATGAGATAGATAGATAGATAGATAGGAGATAGATATGATTTGAGATAGATAATAATGGTTATGTTAGTTGTATTATAATCTCCCCCTCCCCCTCTCGCTCCGCTGAGACCTCACATGTTGGATTGTGGGCCGCGTTCTGTGCCCGCAGTCAGTGTTAGGGAGGGTAGGCAGCAGATCACAGCTGCAATCCCCAGCTGATCCCGGGCTCTGGTTTGGGCATCCTGCCGGCCAGCGGAGGAGACAGAGAGAGAGGACGGCAGCGGGGTGACGAGCGGCCTCTTGGTCTATTTCCCAGTGGGAAGTTTCCACACAGCCCGGGGAGTGCGGCCAGCTGATGTCCCGTGCTCCTGGTCTGGCGCTTCCTCTGGATCCCGTCACTTTGGATGCATATTTTATGGCTGAAACTTTGCCTTTTGTTCTATCTGATCTTTCCCCATCTGTTTATGACGCCTCCACTTCCTGCGCTGTTAACACTTTGCGTCTGATGCAGAGTCGGAAGTCATTTTTATGCAACTCGCGGTTAAAATCAGGCGTCGGCAAGACAAGTGCCGCTGTGGCGATAATCACCGATACATACGTAACTTTAGTAAACCCATTCCAGATCATTAAACGGGATGAGACGCAGACTTTTGAGAAGAGGGTGTGTTCCGTGCGGTCGCTTGCCCACGGATCCCAGTGGGCCAATCGTAATGCAATCAGTTCAGTGTGAGGCCTGTGGGGAGTTCAGGGAGGTGCTCACATGGATACGGCAGGGACTCGCCATTTTTGGAAGCTGCGTGTGTGGTGCAAACGTCTTGGGACCATTTTCGACGGTGAAGTGGTGGCGCCACGAGACAGAAAGCAGAAAGGACTCCCGCTATGTGGGGGAAGGGGTAAAATGTCATGAGTGCAGTGAGGGCAGTACTGCCCCTAGGGTGTTTGAACCGGGGCCTCCCTAGGGCCAGCTTCACTCACAGAGCCGCTGGCGCCAGCTGATGGGCGAGTGGTCTCCGATGAGGCTTTGCCCATTCCCCTCGCTTGCTAAGAGTGTTCCTAAGTGAAAGGATACAAGTTTGAAGGTCGGTTTCAAGGATTGTGAGTCTATGGTTTTCCCACACCCGTACGGAAGGTTCGATCCAGCCGGTTACCAACTCCGCTGTGCTCGTGGCTCCGAATTGGAATTTTGTCCATCATCAGTTGTAGTTACATTAGATGCAAATCCACACACAAATGACTCACAAATAGATTTTTTTTAT
Organism: Limnodynastes dumerilii; assembly: GCA_011038615.1. Lineage (NCBI taxonomy): Eukaryota > Metazoa > Chordata > Amphibia > Anura > Limnodynastidae > Limnodynastes > Limnodynastes dumerilii. The sequence continues at coordinate 27,931 of WWET01002895.1, read as the reverse complement.
GTATAAATCGCAAGAACCTCCTTACGGGACTTAGCCCAACTGCACCACAGAGGCTTACTATTCATATCCATTTACATGTCTCTGCTGCCTGACTCATGGTTAGCGCTTTTCAGAGCAGGGATGAAATGAGGGGTCATCTATGGTTATTATTATTATTATTATTATTATTAATAACGTTTATTTATAAGGTGCCACACAGTATCCCCAGCACTGTACAAAGGCAAAAGTTGCATATACAACACCATTAACAGACAGGGTACAAGTTGAAATAAATAAGGAATACAATACAAGTACCATGCAAAAAAAAAACACAGTACAAAAATAGCAGAACAATATGTATGGGAGGTAGAGGTGCAGGATATGTGTGTAGGAGCAGATGAATAAGGAGAGAGATAGACAGTAGAGAGAAAGGGCCGTATGCAGAGAACCGTTTTCACGGCCAGTTGCGTGCGTATTTTTAGGTACGTTTCAATTACGCATGGATAGGAACTTATTTTCCGTAGTTAAAGTAGACTATACGGGCGTAAGTGCCTCACGGACAGACTTGTGAATCGCACTTGGGTACATATGTCCGGATTGTAGAAAGAGTGGTTTTTCTCTCATCACGTGCCACCAAGCCCCTGCACACGTCTGCCTGTCTCCCGTCCGCCAAAAGATCTTTGTTACACAACGCTAGACAAACGCATCGGTTCTGATGTGTGAATTCTGGCAGAGAAACAGAAGGTGTCATATTGGTGGGTTCTGAGAGTTGGAATTTATATGATTCACACTTAGGAGAGAATTTGGAAACGTACCTGAATATACGCGGAGCCGAGATCCGTAAGAGCCATTCACCCCGTCTTAGGACCGCCAGCGCCTGAGCCTACCCTGAGTATTTTAGCCTTCCATTCTTTCACATATGTCCGGATATGCAACATAAAAGTACACACATGAATAGTTCAGTAAAAATGGGCGGGGGAAGGCATTCAAATGAAGGTATGTGGGCGTGACTAACATGAATCACACGTACGGAGCACACATACGCACGCAACTGTTCAAGGAAAGTTACAAGTGGTCTATGGAGGCAGAAGTCACTGACAGCAGGGCAGAGAGAGGGGCGTGTCATGGGTGAGGGGGGGTGTGGCCTGCACTGGCCGTGCGTATAATTGTGTACCTTCATGGAAACGGTTCTCTGAATACGGCCTAAAATGAGGTAGAGGACTGATGACAGGAGGGAGAAGGTTGGTTGGTTCGGTGACAGAGCTCCTTGGAAGGTCAGAGTATGGTGAAGATGCTTCCTTGAACCCCCCTGAACATTACAGAGAGATAACTTAGCGTATTAGTAAAAGTTTCAGGAATGCGGGTACAAAATAAAAGAAATGGGAAAAAAATCTCCTTCTTCTTGGACTCCACTACGCCAGGTTCCAATCGATATCTCCCTCTTCCTGATTGCCGCTGTGACGGTCTAATCCAGGTAAATCTGACAGATGGAGCATTCCCAGAAGGCCGTTCTACCACAGGGATACAGCGTGTTCAAAACAGAATGATTGACATGTAACCCTATATGAGAGGAACATGTAACAGCACACAATAACAATTCCAGCTAAGGGACTATAGACAGCCCAGGTACATGAAACGCTCGATCACTGGAGAGGTTTTATATCTTAGGAGACAATCGTGGAAGGAACAAGTGTTAAACCGTTACATGGACTCAAGGCGTCGAATGAGCGCGGCTGATTTTTCTGGCCGGTAGTTATATTATTTTAAACGGAAAGGTTAATACACGGCATTGGTTTGGTTTAAAGCCACCGTTGCGGCAGAGAATACATTTTTTATTACAGTCGTGTGCACGGTGCAGCATGTTATGAGCATTGTAACCTGGCCAGGCCTCTACCTAGTGTTCATCAGTCCTTCTAAGGGTACAAGAGCAGTAAAACATCGTGTTTCGTACGTGCAGAGGTCTGGAAGTCCTCACGGAAGAGGAAAGTAAACTCCCTCTCATGGCAATATTTGCTGCCATCAACCAACCTTAACTGTCAAACACAGCCTACACATGGCATTTAGCACGCCTAACCCCGCCCACTTTGCGAGACTTAGGCGAGCGGTTTTAAAGGAACACTGGTACGTGCATGTGGTGTGGCTTTTTCGAAAGGGTCATTTCATACCAGCGAATGACGAATGGTTGCGGAAATCGATTGCTTCTGCCTCGAGGAAGAGAAGCAATTGATGTTCCTGTGACCGAAAGATGGAGCTGTGATTGGTAAGTATTTTTCTCCCGTAACACTTATCCTTATTTTTACCCCAGCCCTCTTCTTCCACTACCCTAACCCTAACCCTTTTCTAACCACAGCCTGACCTTAAGACTCCCACCCATGTAGCCTAATCGTAAGACACCCCTCCATGTAGCCTAACCCTTAGACTCCCCTACCTGTAGCCTAAACATAAGACTCCCTTCCATATAGCCTAACCGTAAGACTCCTATCCCCTCAGCCTAACCCTAAGACTCCCTGGAGAATGTTACTCACCTCTCCAGTTGGGTCTGTGGCAGCTCTGGGTCCGGCAGCTTGTGGCGATGCAACAGGTCCGGCGGCTTCCGAAAAATGAATGGGTAAGTATGCCGATCTGTATTCTTACCCAATCTAAAATAAAATAAATTGAAAACGGCTTCCTTTTCGAAATAGAGACAGCCGAAAATAAGCTTTCATCTGTCTCTACCTCTAAAGGGGCCCTATGTTCTACCTGCTACCCGCAGACCTGATCTGTAGCAAGTGGTTCAGGGGGACATGTTAAGGATGTGACTATTCTTCGAACGTTTATAAACTATGCAGAAAAATAGGCGCCATTCGTTGTTGTAAGAAGGCTTTCTGTCGCAGGGCTCCTCCTCTTCCCTCTCACAACACCCCCTTCAGGACGTAAGCCGCCGCAGCTCAAGTTGCGTCAGGATCTAAATGGGGCGTAATTGCGTGCTCTACGGTTCTGAGCATGCGCAGTAAAAAATCACGCCAAGATATGTTACGTGAGCGGGTCTGGGCCTTAGGATGTACATTAAATATAAAAAATTAACTGTAACCGAGGAAGAAAACTTTGTAAACTAATTGCAGCATGAATCCAGCCAAAACTGAACTTTCTTTTCTAGTTCGTTTATTTACGCTGCAGATACATAAACAGAATAATCCCTGCTCATTGGTTGATACGATTAACAGCATCAGCAAGGGGCCCAGTTACACTAATAATCCCAGGCCTGAATTGCACTCACTTCAGTGCTCAATACTTATTGAGACGTGTGCGCTAATATGTTCTTAATGTGACAAAGCTGCGGATGCCGTGCTTGGCTCGTCGTTCCGGCGGAAGACTGAGTGGGCCCTATAGGCAAATTTAAAAGCCGCACCTGTGGCCCACTTACGCTTCCCACCTCGGTGTTATACTGAAGACCTCTGCTCGGAGGGGATGATCAAGGCAGCGGGATTTTATGGCGAACAGGGAAGGGATCCAGCTTCAGCCGTTTTCATGGCTGCCGTCACGCTTCCCGTCTGCGCTAGGTATGGCCTCAGGCTCTGGACCGATGCCCCTTCTCCCCCCATAGTACAATGTTATGGTCAGGTTAAGCTGTCGCTGCTGTGCCTTTAATGGCCCAACTTGCGGTGAGCTACCGGCACGCTGGAGATGGGAAGAGACTGCCAGACGATTAACTCCTTCAGGCCCGTGTTGCCGAACAGAAGATCATCAGCAGAAGGGAGATCTTGGCATGGAATGTAAACTTCTGCCTATATTAGAGGGACCATACTGAACCCTAATAACGCTTTCCTTGTATAATGTTTTTTTTACGTCATCTATTTTCTTACGTAGATTGCGTAAATGCGGTCTGAAAGACGATAGCAGGCGATCAATACGTGCAATAGTTACTATGCATGCGTAGTAGCTACCTATCGGCAAATTACACCTGTGAGAGGAAGACGGCCATAGTTGAGGATTCGGTCCGTAGTGAGGGGGAACCCTTTGGGTCTTAATATATACATGATATTCTGAGATTATATTGATGCTATCATACTGTCTTTCAGATGGTGTCTTACTCCACAGTCCTGATGGCTATCAGTAAGGTAAGGGATACAGAATATATATGGTTTACAAAATGTAGATAACGTGTATTGCTCTGCTGTTTATATACAAAAATATCTAGTGTCCATGCCTGACTACTATGTCATGTCTGTCTAAATCAGGCCTGGCCAACCTGCCGCTGTGTTCTGATACTACAAGTCCCAGCATGTTCTTATTGCATAGTCATAGCTGATACTTGACAAAGCATGCTGGGATTTGTAGTTTCAGGACACCTAGAGAGTCACAGGTTGGCCGGGTCAGATCTAGATATTAAATTGGATTGGAGAAGATACATTAATCTATACCTGGACAAACCTTGTTACAGTGTGAGGGGTGTAACAGAATTTTCTGTTGGTATTTTTATATTCTGAATCACTAGTATTTAAATGTATGTTAGAAATAAATACACATATACTGTCTTTATACAAATGATAACGCTTGTAACCGGTATTCTTCCTACAGCTGTGATTGCATAGTGTCTATGGGTTGGATCCAGACTTAAGTAAGTGCTTGAAATGAGTTACTCCTGGGCTAAACCATGTTGATTGCAGGGGAGTCATATTTCATCTGTTGCAAACAGTATTAGAG
>WWET01002895.1:1760-19019 GCA_011038615.1 Limnodynastes dumerilii | reverse complement strand
TGCTGAAACACAACCAAGCAAACATGCAAAGTGTTGTGAATTATAGAGGCCAGTGACGGTCATATGTGACTCTTGTACCTATCACCTAGGCCAGGGGGAGGAGAGTCAGGAGTTGAGGCTGGAAGAGAGGCGTTAGGAGTTGGGCAGAAAGACATAAGACAGGAGCAAGACAGAAAGAGATGAGACAGGAGCGAGACAGGAAGAGATGAGACAGGAGCGAGACAGGAAGAGATGAGACAGGAGCAAGACAGGAAGAGATGAGACAGGAGCGAATCAGGAAGAGATGAGACAGGAGCGAGACAGAAAGACATAAGACAGGAGCGAGACAGGAAGGGATGAGACAGGAGCGAGACAGGAAGAGATGAGACAGGAGCGATACTTGAAGAGATGAGACAGGAGTGAGACAGAAAGAGATGAGACAGGAGTGAGACAGAAAGAGATGAGACAGGAGCGAGACAGGAAGAGATGAGACAGGAGCGAGACAGGAAGAGATGAGACAGGAGCGAGACAGGAAGAGATGAAGCAAGATCTAGGCAGTAAGAGATGAAGCAAGATCTAGGCAGTAAGAGATGAGACAGGATCTATACAGGAAGAGATCAGGCAGGATCTAGGTAGGGAGAGATGAGGCAGGATCTAGGTAGGGAGAAATCAGGCAGGATCTAGGTAGGGAGAGATGAGGCAGGATCTATGCAGGAAGAGATGAGGCAGGATCTAGGTAGGGAGAGATCAGGCAGGATCTAGGTAGGGAGAGATCAGGCAGGATCTAGGCAAGACAAGGTGAGACAGGAGAAGATCAGACGAGAGCTGGGCAGGAATAGAGGAGATGGGAATATATGTAGAGAAGATCAATGAGAATGTAATCAGTGAATCAGGAGTATAGACAATAGACAGAGGAGATGAACCCGTTTATGGAGATTCAGTGGAAGCAAAAACAAGATAATGACTTGTGACAGGAGGAACACAGGAGTGAGCCAAGCAGAGAGAAGACCCCTCCGCTGGGCCTGTGGGCTTGTTTCTCGCCACTAGTGTGTGCACATAAATAAATCTGTTTCGGGGAACGAGAGCTCTTTATATGCAGGTTTAAGCGAGGCGACGTCGTCTGTCTCACATTGAGCTTTTTGGATGAACAATCTATTCTGTTGATGTCCCGATGTTTCATCTAGAGAGATAACCCACATAAATGAGTCACTGTGTTCACACGGCGTTCCTCTGGGAGCCGCGCGGCTCAGCTGCGACAGCTATTTACCAAATAACATATGGCAGAATAAAAATACTAATAATGGAAATAAAGTAAGAGCGAGCGTGCTAAATCAGCTCTAATCAGCGTGACGGCAGTCCAGAGACCACACTTGTTTATTTCCCGTTTCGGGAGGATGAAGTCCACTTTGCTTTATATCTCTGCAGCGCTGAGGGGGTTACACTTAACCCTCACTTCTCTGCGGCGGATAGCTGAGCATTTTTTCAAGGTGTTTTGCAAAACCACCAGAATTATTTATGGGTGATCAGGTTTTTATATAGTGGCAGAGTATTACAATCTTAAACAATTATTATCACACATTTAGACGCTAAAGATCGCGCTTACGCAGTCTACATAAAGAAATGGTACGTAGATAGCGTAAATAAGTTACTACGCATGCGTCGTAGCCCAATTCTTAAAACAATGTACGTAAGACGAAAACTACGTAACTGTGAATCCAGACGTTTGACAGGCCGTCCGTGTAGAGGCAAGTCCGGATGGGTCAGATGGGTGTCCTCGTCAGTCCATTGAAGAGTTGTCCATCCTGCATCATTCACGATCCACCGTTTTGCAATCCAGAGGGGTCGAGTTCCCGCCCATTAGACAGGTGAACGTATCCAAGACCTATCCCAACAAACTACGTGGGTACAATCTATAGGACAGACTTACTAAAAGCCAAACTGCTAAAAGCATATGTTCAAATAGCCACATTAGACATCATTACCATTTATAGTGTCAACAAATATCATTTATAAAGGATGATTTGACCCTGAAATTAATTATTATTGCTAATATTTCCTTCTTAATGTAATCAAAGATTTAATTCATGCTCCCAATATAGGCAGAAAATTATTTTGGCCGATATAAACTACTTTTTAAACAATTAGAGCCTTATCCAGAATAACGCCCGCCGCCGTAGTTACGGTGGGCGTATGCGTAAGATCGGCTGTTTAGTCAATCTGCGGTAATCCCTAGTTTAGGATCGGGCGTCCCTTAGTCTAGCGTAATTACGGTGGAAGGGGGCGTGTCAAGCCTACGCTCTCCGGATTTACGATAGACTTAGGGAAGGTAGCCAGGGGGAGTTAGGGAAATGAGGTAGGGAGGGCAGGGTTTTGAGATTACGCCCCGGGTCCAGGCGTAATTACACTCTGTTACGCCAGCTGAAGTTAGGGTAGCCTTCAGCCGGCGTAACAGAGTGTCAGTGGGAGTGCATCGATGTTACGCTGAGCGTTAGTACGCTCAGCGCAACATCATAGGTCTGGATCAGGCCCTTAGTGACTACCATGGCAACCAGTCACATGATGTTGTGAGAAGAGAGGTTTGGTCTGTCACCCTGAGCTCTGAGTGACATCATCCTGCTCCTTCTCCAATCCCTCTTGGGCTGCGTAGAGGCAAGTCCGGATGGGTCAGATGGGTGTCCTCGTCAGTCCATTGAAGAGTTGTCCATCCTGCATCATTCACGATCCACCGTTTTGCAATCCAGAGGGGTCGAGTTCCCGCCCATTAGACAGGTGAACGTATCCAAGACCTATCCCAACAAACTACGTGGGTACAATCTATAGGACAGACTTACTAAAAGCCAAACTGCTAAAAGCATATGTTCAAATAGCCACATTAGACATTATTACCATTTATAGTGTCAACAAATATCCTTTATAAAGGATGATTTGACCCTGAAATTAATTATTATTGCTAATATTTCCTTCTTAATGTAATCAAAGATTTAATTCATGCTCCCAATATAGGCAGAAAATTATTTTGGCCGATATAAACTACTTTTTAAACAATTAGAGCCTTATCCAGAATAACGCCCGCCGCCGTAGTTACGGTGGGCGTATGCGTAAGATCGGCTGTTTAGTCAATCTGCGGTAATCCCTAGTTTAGGATCGGGCGTCCCTTAGTCTAGCGTAATTACGGTGGAAGGGGCGTGTCAAGCCTACGCTCTCCGGATTTGCACGCTCAGCGCAGCATCGTAGGTCTGGATCAGGCCCTTAGTGACTACCATGGCAACCAGTCACATGATGTTGTGAGAAGAGAGGTTTGGTCTGTCACCCTGAGCTCTGAGTGACATCATCCTGCTCCTTCTCCAATCCCATCCATCTTGGGCTGCGTCCAGACTTTGGAATTTTCTCTTGAACTTCAACCAAATTGAGGATAATATGCGTAGTAGGACATTTAATCAATCAACGTAGCAGTTAGGTATGTAGAGTGCCTCCGTGCGGTCTTTAAAAGTAGTTTAGTGAAAAAGAGGCGGGGTAATGGCGCCTCGGGGAGTGTTTAGGTGAAAGTGGGAGGGGGGAGGATTTAGATTAGGCGGGGGGGAGGCATTGTCTGTGTGTAGTTTCTTCTTAAGAAGGAAACTACGAATGGTAAGATAAAGTATAATAACCTCTGTGGAATTGGTGCTTTAAAAAAAACAAAACCCCCAACACAAAACCCTATTAAATCCGAAGCAGCGTTATGATTTGTATGGCAAAAGAACTTTGTGTTACTCTTCCAAGCAAATGTGACACAAGCCTCCAAAAATGTCACCTGCGTATTTTGGATACACTGAGAACATGGAAGATTTGATGCGTCATATCAAGCACCATGGCAACCTCATAATCCTGTCTCTTCTGATCCACGGTTGGGCCAGTGGTAAAGGTGACAGAAATCTTTGCCAAGACAGATGGCATCTGTGCCCAAACCACAAGAAAATGAATCAAGGCTTCCATTGAATCGGAACACCTGCTTATTATTTTGCAAATAGGTCTCTGTATTTTGCTGAAATGGGGAGACAGGAGGCAGGGTGATGAGATAGAAGGATTTTACCGGGCCACAAGTTTGGTTGGCAAGCTTGGGCACTGATCTTTTATGAATATTACCTAAGCATTTGTGGTGAGGGACCCTTAAAGTCAATGAGCAGGGGCCCAAATTCCTCTTAGTGGCCCTGGCACGGAACTGGGACACAAAAGCCCAAAAGCTTAATATATCATTAATGGCACTCCATTATTAACTACTGAGGAGGAAAGGGATCTAGGGGTCATTATTTCATGTGACTTAAAGGTAGCCAAGCAATGTAACAAAGCTATGAGAAAGGCAAGTCAGATGCTTGGTTGCATAGGGAGAGGAATTAGTAGCAGAGAGAGAGAGAGAAGTAGTGATGCCCCTTTATAGATCGTTGGTACGACCTCACCTGGAATACTGTGATCAGTTCTGGAGGTCATATCTCCAGAAAGACATAAATACATTAGAGACTTTGCAAAGAAGAGCAACTAAAATGGTCCATGGCCTGTGTCACACACCATACCAAGAAAGGCTAAAGGAACTAAACATGTATAGTATGGAGCAGAGAAGGGAGAGGGGGGACATGATAGCAGCTTTCAGATATATCAAGGGTTGTGACCGACTAGAGGAGGGGGAATTTTTCAGAGGAAGAGGTGTAATAGAACACGATGGCATGAATATAAACTGGAGGTTGGTAGAGGGGGTAGAGGTAACACAGTAGAACAATGTAAACATGCTTGGGATAAATATATCGATATCCTAAATCTTAAACTAAATTGAGGGTAAATAGGGTCAGTTAGTTTTAAATAAACAACTGGGCAGCCTGGATGGGCCATCTGGCTCTTATCTGCCGTCACTTTCTATGTTTCTATGGAATGTCGTGGCTGCTGTGGCAGAACCTAATTTGACACTGATATCACCAGCAGCTTAATCGTAGCTGTGTCACTGCCAACAGCTCTCTAATAAATAATAGTTTTATTTTGGAGCAGGTACAATGGCGAAGGTTCCTGTTTCAGCACAGTACCCGAAATGTACTCTCCTCGATGAGACGGTTACGGTTAGGCTGCGGGAAGAGGATGGTTGAGGTTAGGCTGCTAGAAGGTAATGGTTAGGGGATGATTAAGGTTAGGTTGAGGAAAGGGGACAGTTAAGGTTAGGCTGCGATGGTTAGGGTTAGGGGATTTATAAGGTTAGGCCAATGAAAATAGTACCTGGCTCCATTGGAATCTTCGAAGACACAGTCCCTGTCTCATCGGAAACTGCCAGTGACAGCAGTTTACATTTATTTGCTGGGAAGTGATCCGTTGAAATGTAGATCATCGGAACAATGAACACACACCTCCAGTAGGCTGGGAATGGGTAGGAAAGGCATGGCAACACAATCACTGCAAAGCAACGCAATTACTGTAGCTGGCAAGGGAAGCAGGAAGGATTTCTGAGAGGGTGTGGGACATCTTTCCAAAATTCAGGAATCTCTTGGCCTTTGCGGTAGAACCAAGCATAGCGGTTCCATTCTACGTTCTGCTAACTTCCTGTTGGTAAACCTATCGGCGCAGGCCTTTGAGAGCCTCTCACCCTCTTGTTATAAAAAACAAATGATAAAAGATCAATAGCAGTACATACAAACCTATTAGAACGTCAATTGTGTCAAGCTTCTATAAAATATAAATGGCATAAAAGTTTGCCCTGTGTAGGTCACAATACATGACAACACTCAATATCATCCTTTCATTGGTTCCTTGACCACGGTGCCCTGATGCACTATGGTTAATGAGGAGCCCATCTGGGATATAACAGAGATAAAAGGATAGGGTTCAGGAAAGTTTACAAAATACTATTTTCGCTTCCTCTCAACCATCCGCCCCAACACTTGTTGCACCCACCACCATCTACGTTGATCTATTGTCCTACCTACTCCTGCTTTTGCTCTTCCTATTTTCCATTATTTCTTATGTCTCCTTTCATCTGTGTTCTCTTCTCTGTTTTTTCCCCTCCCAATTAAATTGCCTCTCCACCTCTCTCCCTCTCTCTCGAACACACTTAGCCACCTGAACCACCGCATAAAATACGACTGGCAGACAATAACCAAACCTCGCTCTTTTCCAAACATGAACCCTCCTCTTTAATACCAAGTAAATAATTCATTGAGGTTCCAGTTAGATAGAGCTAGCAAATCTCATTTTTATAGAGCGGTCGTTTGGTAATATATCATTGCACATGTTGTAGTGAGAGAGAGAGAGGTTGGGATGGGGAATTCGACCCAATGAAGAGAATTGGCGAGCCACCATCGGCACTAAATCTCTCCTCGGCATATCTGCCGGTTCCACATCACCCCGGTGGTGTCATTACGTAACTGCACAATAAACCGACTCTCATATCTCACTTTAAACTCCAAATAAACAATCTGGATGTCTCTTCTTATCTCTGCCCAGAAATCAAAATGTTCAGAAGAGAAAACAATGTTGTATCGTTCTTCAACTATTATAGTTTATTTCAAAGACATCCTCATCTAAAGACTATGGTGGACCTCGTTGTTTTTTTTAGGATAAATCCTGCAGCAGGACTGAGGTTCCTCTCTCATAGTTCCACGTCTGGTGCAGCAACTCTGCAAATCCAAACCTTGCCTCAAATCCAATCCCTTGCCCAATTGAGGATACTCATCTTCACCTCTAAGATCTCATGAACATCTCCATGTACTTAAGCTGGACACACACACAAATACTACCAACAAATCGTTCATTATACATAGGCAAATCAGATCATTATCATACCACAGTATACCAGGTTTAGTTCGCTCCGCAACCTTTCTGCTGGTAGCAGTAGAAGAGAAAACAATGTTGTATCGTTCTTCAACTATTATAGTTTATTTCAAAGACATCCTCATCTAAAGGCTATGGTGGACCTCGTTTTTTTTTTTTAGGATAAATCCTGCAGCGGGACTGAGGTTCCTCTCTCATAGTTCCACGTCTGGTGCACCAACTCTGCAAATCCAAACCTTGCCTCAAATCCAAACCTTGCCCAATTGAGGATACTCATCTTCACCTCTAAGATCTCATGAACATCTCCATGAACTTAAGCTGGACACACACACAAATACTACCAACAAATTGTTCATTATACATAGGCAAATCAGATCATTATCATACCACAGTATACCAGGTTTAGTTCGCTCTGCAACCTTTCTGCTGGTAGCAGTAGAGAGGGAAAGAAGTAGTTACTTTATTTTATAGGCCTTTGCTATAGCCTCAACTGGAATACTGTGTTCAGTATGTCAAGGCCATATTTCCAGAAGAACATAAATACATTACACATTGTGAAAAGAAGAGCATTTAAAATGAAGCATGTCCTATGTCACACAACACACCCAGAACAACAAAAGGATTTCATATAATGCTTGGACCACAGAAGAAAAAGAAAAGGATGTGATAGAAGGGATATAACCAGGTACAGGAGGGAGAGGGGTATATGATAGAAGGGATATAACCAGATACAGGAGGAAGAGGGGTATATGATAGAAGGGATATAACCGGGCATAGGTGGTAGAGGGGGGATATGATAGAAGGAATATAACCAGGTACAGGAGGGAGAGGGGGTTGTGATAGAAGGGGTTTCAGGTGGCAAAGCAATTCGCTTTACCCAGTCTCTCTAGAAAAAGGTCATCATTGACATCACTAGTTCCTGGCTAACTAATAGCTGCATACTAGTCAAGCCACCCCAAAATGGATGCTGACAGTGTAATCAGGGGACGGCTCCCCTTGTAAAGGGCATGTAAGCGAAGGATACAATACTACAAGGACAAAACATCTTCATGATTTATCTGAAGAACATAAAACTGTGTTGGCAAAGCCTGTTTATCTCATTAAACCGCGACCATTCGGAATGACGGGCAGGATAAACAAGCTGCATCTGGGGGCCGTGTGTGTTCAGGGACATGTGTTCCCCTGGCATACTGTTGATTCCTCTCGCATGTTTTACCCCTCAGGGCAGTGGGCATCTGTCATCCCTCCCTGGTTCTCAGCCCCCCTCCTCTCCACTCTCAGCTGGGGTCAGAGGTCATGGGAGTCAGCGACACCTTTTATTTGTCCTTGAACAATAACATGGGAGATGGGGAGGGAGATCAGTATTAAAAATATGATTAAAATCAACATGAGAGGGGCCGGTGACAGATTTTGTGTCCATTGAAAGAAATAGATCACCAAATATAATCCAACAGACAGAAATATTTTCCACTTTTCCAGTTTAATGTATTGCAAACACAGACCGTGTGAAACAAATTTCTGTTTAAAAAAAATAATAATTTATTCTTTTAAATATAACAAAATTAATTACAACATTAAGGCCCAGATTCATACCACCGGACGTATCGCCTATACATCCGTATTTTACCGTTCTTTGCTACTGCGCATGTGTGGTAATTTTTTTTTACATAATCTACGTATCTTTTCCTTAAGTACCGGTAGATTGCGTATATGCAGTCTTTTAGACTGCATATACGCAATCTACTTAACAAAAAGATACGTAGATTACGTTAAAAAAATTACTACACATGCGCAGTAGCAAAGAACGGTAAAATACGGATGTATAGGCAATACGTCCGGTGGTATGAATCCAGGCCTAAAACTTTAAATATTAAGATTAGACATATTTAAAAATAAATGATCAATTTTAAACAATTGGTGGATTAAGAGCAACTGAAATAGCAACTGATCACAGGAAGACAATAAACAAACTCTGCTTTTTCACTTGTTTTTTCAACATCAGTGACTGACTTGACCTGATTAATTATTACAATTATTATAACAGCTGTTATTTGTATCGCAGAGAAAACCTTTTATTTACATTTTTAAAATGTTTAGGTCCGGATTTACATTTACGTAGTTTTCGTAACTGTAAATCCGGAACAGGAAGACAATAAACTGATTCTGCTTTTTCACTTGTTTTGCAATCATTAGTGACTGAATTGACCTGATTAATTAGGACAATTTATTATAAAAGCTGATGTTTGTATCGCAGCAAAAAACCTTTTATTTAGATAAAAAAAAATTAAAGTTTAGTTTTAATTCATCCATTGTTACTACATTCTATTAATAAGTAACAAATATTGAAGAGTTATTTCTGAGTAGAAATCTGCACTGTTCCTATAATGCATATACTGCAGCTCCCAGCATGCCCCAATGCACTACAGCTCCCAGCATGCCCCAATGCACTACAGCTCCCAGCATGCCCCAATGCACTACAGCTCCCAACATTCCCCATGGGCAAAAATCCCAACTTTTCTACTTTATTTAAACTGAAGATGATCTGATACTATTTGATCTTTTTATTATCATTTTTTTAAATGAAGGATATTTATATGTTGATCCCAAGTATTGCTCAACTGTCTGGGGGCCGTATTCAGAGATCCAAAATTAACGAAAGTTCCATCCATATATTTAGGATCGGATCGATTTTGCAGCAACTGCGCATGCGTAGTCATAGTGATACGCAGTCCACGTTGAAGTTAAGGTTGGAAATAGCTAAGGGTCGGACTTGTGAATCGGGCGGGAAAGAATCCAACCCTAAGTGCGGCGGAAATATATGCACCTAAGGATTTGCATGGAAATGGGCGGGGGGAGACATTGAGGTGAGGGAAAGTGGGCGCGCTTACAGGGTTAGGGCCGTAAATATACGCAACTAATACACATAAGGCTGAAAGTTATTGCGGCTAGATAGGGCAAGTCAATGCTGTTCTAAGTTTAGGTCCGGCCGGAGGAAGCGAGTGGGTGTAACCTGCTCCGACCTGCCACTTAGTTGCGTATATTTGCTGCCCGATCGCCGATGGAAGTCTGAATACGATCCTGGATCTCTACTACCTCTGCTGGGAGGTTATTCCCCTTTCAGTGAAGTGTTGCTTCCTCACATTGGACCTTCTCCAGATCTAATTACGTTACCTGATTTCCGCAAGCTGCTTATGGAAACCAGTGATTGGCTGGCAGTGCGCAGATGTTCCGCAATGGAACTCCTGTTGTACGGAACTCAGTTCCATACTATAGGAACTCCGTGCAGGGGAGGTCAGTACCACATTTCCACATGCCTAATCCCTGGATGGGGGGTGAGTAATAGGCATGCAAATAAATATAAGCGGATGGCGGTTGGATGATTCACATGGATCTTCATCTGTGACTCCTTCTATCATATCCCCTCCTGTACCTGGTTATATCCCTTCTTTCATATCCCCCTCTCCCTTCTGTACCTTGTTATATCCCTTCTATCATATCCCCCCTCTCCCTCCTTACCTGGTTATATCCCCATCTCCCTCCTGTACCTGGTTATATCCCTTCCATGATATCTCCTTCTCCCTCCTGTACCTGGTTACATCCCTTCTTTCATATCCCCCTCTCCCTCCTGTACCTTGTTATATCCCTTCTATCATATCCTCCCTCTCCCTCCTTACCTGGTTATATCCCCATCTCCCTCCTGTACCTGGTTATATCCCTTCCATGATATCTCCTTCTCCCTCCTGTACCTGGTTACATCCCTTCTTTCATATCCCCCTCTCCCTCCTGTACCTTGTTATATCCCTTCTATCATATCCTCCCTCTCCCTCCTTACCTGGTTATATCCCCATCTCCCTCCTGTACCTGGTTATATCCCTTCCATGATATCTCCTTCTCCCTCCTGTACCTGGTTACATCCCTTCTTTCATATCCCCCTCTCCCTCCTGTACCTTGTTATATCCCTTCTATCATATCCTCCCTCTCCCTCCTTACCTGGTTATATCCCCATCTCCCTCCTGTACCTGGTTATATCCCTTCCATGATATCTCCTTCTCCCTCCTGTACCTGGTTACATCCCTTCTTTCATATCCCCCTCTCCCTCCTGTACCTTGTTATATCCCTTCTATCATATCCTCCCTCTCCCTCCTTACCTGGTTATATCCCCATCTCCCTCCTGTACCTGGTTATATCCCTTCCATGATATCTCCTTCTCCCTCCTGTACCTGGTTACATCCCTTCTTTCATATCCCCCTCTCCCTCCTGTACCTTGTTATATCCCTTCTATCATATCCTCCCTCTCCCTCCTTACCTGGTTATATCCCCATCTCCCTCCTGTACCTGGTTATATCCCTTCCATGATATCTCCTTCTCCCTCCTGTACCTGGTTACATCCCTTCTTTCATATCCCCCTCTCCCTCCTGTACCTTGTTATATCCCTTCTATCATATCCTCCCTCTCCCTCCTTACCTGGTTATATCCCCATCTCCCTCCTGTACCTGGTTATATCCCTTCCATGATATCTCCTTCTCCCTCCTGTACCTGGTTACATCCCTTCTTTCATATCCCCCTCTCCCTCCTGTACCTTGTTATATCCCTTCTATCATATCCTCCCTCTCCCTCCTTACCTGGTTATATCCCCATCTCCCTCCTGTACCTGGTTATATCCCTTCCATGATATCTCCTTCTCCCTCCTGTACCTGGTTACATCCCTTCTTTCATATCCCCCTCTCCCTCCTGTACCTTGTTATATCCCTTCTATCATATCCTCCCTCTCCCTCCTTACCTGGTTATATCCCCATCTCCCTCCTGTACCTGGTTATATCCCTTCCATGATATCTCCTTCTCCCTCCTGTACCTGGTTACATCCCTTCTTTCATATCCCCCTCTCCCTCCTGTACCTTGTTATATCCCTTCTATCATATCCTCCCTCTCCCTCCTTACCTGGTTATATCCCCATCTCCCTCCTGTACCTGGTTATATCCCTTCCATGATATCTCCTTCTCCCTCCTGTACGAAACTCTACGATAAACTTCTCTGTTAAAGGGACACTGAAGCAAGAAATGATCCATCGTCTCCACCTCCCCTGGACACTCCTCACGTGGGCAGCCACGATCATCGGCACCCCTGTGCTTCAAGTTCCACCTAACATAAAGCTTCCCATGGAAGGAGAGCTAGGCAATGTCCCTCAGCTTCAGGGGTATCCTCTGATCAGTTACCAGAGCTATACCCTCCGAGCAGAAATCACCCGGGCATTCCTTCAGTGACAGGGGCTCCCAGAAGTGAGACTGCAAAGCTCTCCTCTCCATCTCCCTTCTAGAGGAGCTTTGGACCTCTCCCGCTTCCAGATGCCATCTCCTGGTCACTCTCAAACTCAAAGAGACGTAGGCCGGAAGTTACCCATGTGACACTCTAAAGCTTTTAACCGCCCCTCTGCTCATCCAGTCTTTAAGAAGGGACAAACCCATGCATGAAGAGGCTTTTTAGGTGATGTGAAAGAAAAGTAGTTATATAGAAGGACACTGGTTTTACCATCCCCAGGCCCCCTTCCCTCCTCGGTACTTGGACTGAGTACCTATATACCTTCGATTATTGATCAAGATATCTTAGTTTCAGCCGGGCAAGAGTTTAGAAATCAAGAGTCAGACACCAGTTTAAACTGGACTGGCCAAAAACTTATTTTGTAGACATTTTTATTAAATGACAGTCTTTACACGTGATTATAAGATATACATTAAAATCATATATTACTTATACTGATTGGATAAACTTATCAGAAAAAGGCAGGTCTAGGGTGTGATTATTACTTCATCGTCATTAAAATAACTGGCGTTTCTAATGTCAATAGTTCATTAGCAATAACTTTCTTTAATTGAGGAGTGAATTCCATTTTAGGGAGACCAACATTCTGTGTCAGAGCATTCTCAGTTTCAAAACAAACTCCTATCTTTTAGAAATTAAGGTGTTTTGTTGTTCAAATTCTGCTTTCTCATTTTTAAGGACATATATATATTCTTTACTGCAAAAGTACAGAGAACCACTATTTAACTTTTATTCTATATTCAATATATAATCAGTTCTTTATAAGTCCACAAGCTGATGAATATATGAATCAGCATACATAATCTAACATTTCCTCTCTTTGGGTCTGATTCACACTTAAGAATCTGCGTAACTTTAGGTGCGTATATTTAAAAACGGATGCACTGCGCATGCGTAGTAACTTTTATACGCTGTTTACGTTGGACTTACGCATGCAAATTACGTCCTTATACACTACGCACCTAAAGTCTCTAGGTTCGCAGTAACATACGCAAAAATGGGCGTTCTGTGAATAAGTAACTAGGCAGATACGCAGATTTGGGTGGAGAGAGGCATTTAAATGACCAAATGAAGGCGCGGTTATGCAGTTAAGTTCCTAAGTACTATCCCTACGCATTCAAATGCGAACCTACAGTTGAGGGAGCCCTATAGCACGGGTAAGTCACATAAGAACCTAAAAACCAGGGGCGTGCTGAGGAAGTTGCCTTGCAATTAGGTGCATATATTTAGGAACCTGACGCATTCTTAGGTGTGAATCAGGCCCTTTGATTCTATATTTAATAAAACTTATATTAGGCAATACTGCCTTATTGATTTGGGTTTTTTTTTTGTTTTTTTTATGCAAACTGTAGTTAGCAAATAATGGGGTAGATTCTGAACTACGTGTGTGCGTACGTATTTTAGCGGTGCGTATTTTCGTACACGTAAGGTCAATACACTCCCCACGGCACACCCCTTGCACGGACGTATTTTCACAAATTACGCGACCCAAACCCTACCTTAACTTTTCCTAACGTGGCCATATCTTGACCTGCTAAACTCATCTTATTGGTCAAAGTTTCTATATTACTTGAATTCAAAACGCCCAATTCTGAACCCGTTCCCCCCATTAGAGTATCATACCATGCTCTTCTAGTTCTTAAGTTACAATTTGGGATTTTTGTAGGGAATGTAATTTTGAATCGGTACAATATTCTTTATTTTTTAATCCCTACTGGCGCACAGGTTGATGGTAATCTCACCAAGGTCTCATTCTTTATTACTGGATTAGTTCTTAATATGTACCATATTGCTCTAAGGTAGACTGCACGATTGGCAAGTCTGGTATAATTTACACACAATGGCCCAGATCCAGAACAACGTTTGTGAGCGAATTTACGCATGGCAGAGGCGTAAAATCGCCTTTTGGTAAGTATGCGCATGCGCACCATAGAAAATTCCGTAACGTAGTGTAATTGTGAACGTATGAGCCATTTACGTATGTGTCACGTAAATACTTACGTGTGGGCGTGCCAATTTTACGTGCGTCCAAAATACGTCTGAAATACGTTAAGTAGGCGGGGGTTTGTATTTGAAGTGTACAGTATGGGCGTGCTTAGCTGCGTAAATTCGTGTTGCCACGAATCGTGTGCGGATCACTGCGGTTACGTTGCCAAAAGTTAAGGTAGGGCTTGGAAAGAGTATCTTGACAAAATACGTACATTCAAGGGGTGTGCCAAGGGGAGTGTATAGAAGGTATGCACAATAAGATACGCTACGCGAATAAACATACGGCAAACGTAGTTCTGGATCTACCCGAATATCATTGTATCACCATATGCCGTACCATTTAACTGTTCATTCAAAGGCATATGAACTGATCGGTTTATACAGTCATTGTCTTATTTTCTGAATGGATACTCTGCCCTTCCTTTTTCAATTGGGTATGCACAACATTTAATTCGACCCTCTGTTTCAGTATGTATTATAAATGTACTGTTTTGTTCTGGTAACCAGAATCTTTCTAACACATTTACTTCTGTTAGTCTGGCATAGGCTCCTCCTCCTTCAATAGTCACATTCATTTCAATAAAGGGAAGGGACCACGCTTGGGCCTTAAACTCATTAAATGTGGGATCTTGATTAGATATCCACTACCTTCCCTGCTTATATACAACCCTGGGGGAACAGGTTATATTAAGCCCCCATCGTATGACTCGATCCTGAATGTTACAGGATCTGCTCATTCCCTGAAAACTTCCTGAACTGAGACACTTTTTTTCTGAAAATAAACCTGCTGGACTTAGTCCATTATTGTCTTTAGACCACAGTATTAGAAAAAGGATATGTATAATAATTTTTCTGTTGTCTCTGGCTCAATCTTTATCACAGTTTTCTTGTAGTGTGATGCGTTAATCCAGGTATCTCTTCCTGACACTTTTGCTGAAGTAGAAGTAGTCAATAACACTTGGTATGGACCATCAAATCTGGGTTCAAGTGCTCTTCTCACATGCCTCTTTAAATAGACCCAATCTCCTGGTCTAAGTTTATGCGGTTGCAAGTCTGCCTCTGGATCTGGAATGGAGGATAAAACCTGTCCATGAAGGTTGGTCAATGTTTCATATAACACTTTCATATATCCTGTTAAATCCCCATGATTGTGTTGAAGCTGCTGCGGATAATAACACCCTGGGCCAGATCCAGAACAACGCTTGTGAACGAATTTATGCGTGGCGGAGACGTAAAATCGCCTTTTGGTAAGTACTTTGCATGCGCACCATAGAAAATACGCTCAGTAACGTAGTGTAATTGTGAACGTATGAACATATGAGTCCAAAATACGTCTGAAATACGTTAAGTAGGCGGGGGTTTATATTTAAAGTGTACAGTATGGGCGTGCTTAGCTGCGTAAATACGTGTTGCCCATACGTACGTGAGCGGATCACTGCGATTACGTTGGCAAAAGTTAAGGTAGGGTTTGGAAAGCGTATCTTGACAAAATACGTTCGTTCAAGGGGTGTGCCGAGGAGAGTGTATAGAAGTTACGCACACGAAAATACGCTACGCGAGTAAACGTACAGCAAACGTAGTTCCGGATCTAACCCCCTGTCTTTGGTACTGATCCAAACAGTATCTCATAAGGTGAAAGTTAATGATTCTTTCCCGGAGTTGTTCTTACACTGAAAAGAGTTGTAAGGTGACCTGCATTTCTTTATTATTTTATTTTCCAAGTATTCATCAAGTTGTATGCTGATGCCTTTTCCTGGGCCTGGGTCATAGGGATACTGTTTGATGGATACAGGTAAGGTGTTTGGCTTAAGTTTCAGTTGTACTGGCTCCACCTTAAGTAGTCCAACATCCGTCTTCCCTTTGCTCCATAATATATCAGGTACTGCTTGAAGTAACCATGGTGGTAGATTGGCTTCTGTGGCTTCTCCATCTTCGTCAAATGGTCCTCCTTTATTTTCTTCCATGGTCAGGTAGAGTTGTACCGCTGCTTCAACTTGATTCTTTACTTGATTTGGTAAATTATTGGAATATTGAAATCCCTTGTCTGTATATTGTATACATGCTTTCATCAGTTGCAGTATATCTGCTCCAAGTAGATTGACTGAACAAGTTGTAGATGTTAGAAATTCTACTGGTACTGGTCCTGTATCTTCAATTTTTAAAAAGGCTGGTTTGCTTTTGTTCAGGTCAGGTTTATGGATTTTCCTGCTACCCCTGTAGCTTGTATAGTTTCTTTGGTAAGGAGTTTCTTTTAATACTGTATAGCTTGCCCCTGTATCAGTTTTACAGTCAAGTACTTTCCCTTGAGGTAAAGTTACTTTTATTACTTTTTTCGCTGAGACCCGGGTTTTTGACGAAAATCCCGGGTATTTGGTGGTGATGTGAAAGGGGTATCAGTGCCTGTGTTCCTTTCTTGCACTTTCCTTTTCTTTTAATTTTCATGTTCTTCTATTCCTTCTAGAACTTGCAGTATAGCATTCATATTCATTGTCATGGCTTCTGGCCTTACTGCAAAGAGTAAGTTCCTCAATTCTTGCTGTAGGCCATTCATGAACTTGCTTTTGAACATCCTCTGATGATCTAGGTTGCCTGGTGCGAATCCATCTTCTTCATGTCTTTGTGCCAGATTATCATAGTATTGTCTGACCGTATCTGTTTTTTTCTGGATTATATCAGGGGCTGCTGGTGCTAGTGCTCTTTGTTCCTGACACCAGTACGGAATTCTTGCTAGGAATTGTAGACCACTTGCCGCTATATGTCTACTATTTTGGTCTACCTGCACTATCGCCACTCTTTCTCCTTCTGCTCCTCGGTTCTAATAGTTAAGTAGTTCTTGTATCACCCCTTTTCTCATCAATGGGGTGCAGAGTTGCTGGAAGTCTATCCAGCATGGGGTCCATATGGTGTGGATCCGTTGCATATACTGAGAGAAAGCCGTTGGAGATTTTCTGGGGTCTGGAGCTTGCTGCATAATGCTGTTCATGTCTGATTGGCACCAAGGGCTGTAGGTTTCATGAAACAAAACCAATCTTGGGTTGTCCTGCCCTTCAGCATTTGCTGGGTTGAAGGCTGGATTTGGTGCATACTGTACTCTCACTGGATAGAATTCTGGGGGCCCGATTCAATTGCCGGCGAAGTTTTCAAAAACTTTGCGTCGGTAAAAATACGACGCCTTCGCCGGCAATTGAGCGA